>JBAMBQ010005366.1:0-274282 GCA_037044495.1 Stegana nigrithorax | reverse complement strand
TGTACAAGGTGAGTTCGAAAGTAAACAGGACTTTTTGAATCTAGCGCCCTCTAGTGGCGCCATCTATATGTCAACTGGTGCGTTAGAATCTGCTATCGTTTATCGACTTCCAGTAAAAATTTCATGACATTTCATCTATTGGAAGTGAGGTTATTGCGTTTTAAGTGTCAGTATGTTTTTGTCATCGGTGCGAAAATGAGCTTCGAACAAAGAGCCAACATAAAATTTTGTTTTAAAATTGGTAAAACTTTTACCGAAACGTTTCAATTGATGAAACAAGTTTATGGCGATGATTGCCTATCCCGTAGCAGAGTGCACGAGTGGTTTCAACGTTTTCAAAGTGGTCGTGAGGACATAAATGACGATGAACATGTGGGCCAACCAAAATCCGTGATCACCGAAAATTCCATCGAAACTGTGCGTGAATTCATAAAAAATCAGCCGAAATCATCATTGAAATTCATGGAAATAGAATTGAACATCTCCAAAACATCGATTTATCGCATTTTGACCGAACATTTGGGCTTACAAAAGGTGTGTGCACGGTTTGTTCCGCACAAATTGACTGACGTCCAAAAATTGCTCAGAATTCAACATTCGAAGGACATCATTAAAGAGGCAAAAAAAGACCCGGACTTCCTTTACAAGATTGTGACTGGAGACGAAACGTGGTGTTTTCAATATGATCCCGAAACGAAACGCCAGAGTGCTGAATGGAAGGCGCCGGACGAGCCGAAACCCAAAAAATCGCGCCTGGAGAAGTCAAAAGTGAAGACAATGCTGATTTGTTTTTATGATTCCAAGGGTATTGTCCACAAAGAATTTGTTCCACCCGGCCAAAACGTTAATGCGGTATTCTACCTTGGAGTTTTGAAGCGTTTGGTGCGCCGTATTCGACGTGTTCGGCCCGAATATCGCGAAGATGGAAGTTGGCGTTTGTTGCACGATAATGCGCCGTCTCATCGATCGACGCTTGTGTCCGACTATTTGACCAAAAATCACATTTTAACCATCAACCACTCCCCGTATTCACCTGATATGGCACCGTGCGACTTCTACCTTTTCGGAAAAATGCATTTGCCGATGAAAGGAAAGCGTTATGCAGACGTAGAGGCCATTCAAAAGGCTTGCACCGGCATACTGGCGGCCATACCGGGCAACGAGCTAAAACACTCGTTCGACATGCTTTTGGACCGTGCAAAACGCTGTATTAAAGCAGAAGGAGACTATTTTGAATAAAATAAATTGATTTTGCCGAAAAAACTATTTATTCTGTCTTTTTTTTAAAAGTCCTGTTTACTTTGGAACTCACCTTGTATTATTTATAGAAATGCCAAATATTGTCTTTTTTGCACGCTGCACATCAATCCTAAGCGACTTAGTTAATTGATCTAAGTGCTTGGTTAGATTCAAAATTAACATTTTTTGAAGCGCAATTCATTGCTGAAGAGCATCAGCTGACATAACCATGTCATGCAAAGTAAAGCAGACAAGTTTGTTCCAAATTCTTGCCAAAGCCACACACACTCGAGCTCTGCCACTGTACTGTCTGTCGGCACAGACGAATTGAGACAATTAGTCGCCTAATTGCTGCAAGTAGTTTTGCGGTTTTGTTTAAACATGCTCTAAGTAGAACGTCTCGCTCTGCCACTGACTGCAGCAGCATGCATTAAATTTTAAAACAATTTTAAGTGCTCTGCTCTCTCGGTCTGTCTTACCGAAAATGTCTTCCATTCCAAACGCTTTTGGGGTCAGCCAAAGGTTGGGCCTCGAGCCAAATTTTGTGTTTGATTGCATTGCAAAGACAATTGTGTTAGATGTATTGCGAAAGGGCGACAATCAAAGACGTTTAGAACAAATACACGGGTTAGACACCAGCGGAAAAGAAGAGAAGACAGCAGATAAAAAAAAACATGAGTATGTAAATTTCGCATGTTATCAAAACATTTTAAATTGTGTAGATTAGTGTGCAGAGCAGGCGAAGAAGGAGAAAACTTGTGTAAACTTTTATTACCAAAGCATAAATGATAAATCGACAATTCCCTTTGGCTGTGTCCTTTTCTTGTTTTTTTCTTTTCCTTTTCATTTTTTTCTACATTACTTTTTTCATTCGCGCTTGCGTTCTTGTTAAACCACAATAAAAGTTGGGGTAACAGAAATAAACAAGTTTTCTATTTTCACCAAACACTGCAGCAAGAAAAAAAATTATGGAAAATTATAAAAAAAAACGAAACAAAACAAAAAAAAATAAACAAACAAGAGCATGCTGAAATAAAGGAAAGCACAACAATCATATTTTTTTATAAAAATGCAAATTCACAAACACAAAACCACACGGCGAGAAAAACTACCAATGAAAAGTCACACTGGGTTAAAAATTTTATTCAAAGCTGCCTGCTTTGTAGATTACTGAAAACCAAACAATGATTTTTTATCAAAACTTTCCTTGACTCCATAACACTTGACCAGTGACAGTAGCTGGACAATTAGCACAGCAAAGTGATTAACAATTGACATATTCATGCACTATGCACATGCCAACTGAAAGACTCGAAATTTACCAATTCAGATGAATCACTGGAACACTTGATCAACCTGAGTTATGCGTGATAACTATTTGCTCACATTAAGTGCTGTAGTTTGTCTTGCTGTCCCTATAGTTATAAAAGACAACATCAGCCGATTAAACCATCCTCAGTTCTCCTGCAGCATCAACTTCATTAACAGCAGCATATCTTCGGCATCTAATATTGCCAGGCTGCCTCATTTTTAATTATTTGCTGCTTGCTTGTTAATCACGATCAAACATGGCTATCGACAGTTGACCTTAAGCACCAGCATCGTGCTCGAAATGCACAACTGCATTTTGACACTGTCACATTGGCAATGCGGCATTGGTGCCTCTAATTCCGCTTCGTATGTGCTGTGACGACAAATTGTTGAAAAGCCTTGAGGTTTCGCACAAATCACACACAATTTCGCACAGTGCAAACGAAGCCAAAAAGGAAAGGACACGCAGACCCATTATTGGCGCCTTCCCAATGGCGCATTGATAATATGTTCAATGGCTTTCTTGCCGCCAACACATCCCATCCCCCCAGCCCCAACTACTAGTCACTCATACAGTCCGTCCGTCCGTCCGTCTGTCAGTCAGTCAGTCAGTGAGTGAGTAAGTGAGTGAGTCTTGCGCTCACTCACAGTCAACGTGTCCAGTGTGGCAGCAGAATGTAACGCTGCAAGCAAGGGACAGGCCAGCGCACAGCTTGACAAGTGACAGTGCAGAAAAGGACAATCGCATAAATTTGTATTACCCTTCATTGGTTCGTTGGTTTGCCGCTCTGCAGTTCGGGTGCCGTAAAGTTCAATACGGCACGGTTTGGCATGGTTTGGTCTGGTTTTGTGTTGTGGCTTCCACGATAAAATGATTTGCAAACAAATTGGTTCAGGCAAATTCGATTGTGCTATGGGAATTCTTTTGTTAACCCGGTTAAGCAGCAACGAGCAACGAAAAAAAAGAAAGAAACTGAAAATAAAGGAAAAAGCGCGCAGAGAAAATATGAAAAGCGCAATGCAAAAAAAAAAAAAATGAGAAGATAAAGATAAAGAAGAAGAAGAAAACACACAGCATAATACAAGAAGTCTGGTTAACTTCGTAATATTGTGTATTGATGGATTTTCCTTTCCTTGCCTTTTCTGTTTCACTGCATGCGCGCAGCTTAGAGGAACTTCTGCTTTGAGCATGTGAAAATGGAAAACTTATACAATAAACAAATGCCAGAAATATTTACACAAATGGTTCACGCAGCTAAAGCAATAAGGCACTCAGTCGACTTTTGAATTTTGGCCAATACAACGTTTGGCTTTGTCTGTTGACCTTTGCTTGTAGGAGCGCATTCTCATTTGGATCTGTTTTCCCTTTACTCTCCAGCTTTTTTCAACTTTTGCAGTTTTTTTCAGCTTTTCTCAGCTACTTGGTTTTTAAGGTTCTTCATTGGCTTCTCCATTTAATTCACAGCAAATTTTCATTTACATTTTAATAAACGAACTTTACAAATTTTACAATTTAAGTTTAACTTTAATTTGCAATGTTCGCAGGCGCAGGGGGAAGTGGCTGGTGCCAAGATGTTCACACACTCGTAGCTCATTTGTCTCAGCGTGACAGTTTTTGCTTTAATTACCATGAACGCATTGCCAATAAAGAGGCTTTCATGCGGCAACAAATTGTTGCTTGCTGCTGCACTTCGGCCGAAGGACCTCCTGCATGCAACCTTGCAGAGCAGCCACTTTCAGCTTTTATGTGACCCTTAACGAAAACCTTGTGTTTGTTGTATTAACTGTCAAAAATGCTTCTAATTGCTGAAATTTATTGCAAAACAGCAAGTGCGAGAGCTGCCTAACTTTGGGCCATTTGCCGTCTGCTGCCCTGCACTGTGCTGCTAATAAAAATAGAACCAATGCCTTAAATCAAACTACTAACTGTCTGGCTTGGCTCTGCTCTATTTGCATTTCAATTTTATTATTTTATTTGTTTGTTTGGCTTGTTTTTTTTTATTTTTTGTTTATTTTTTTTTTTTTTTAGCAAAAGTTATTTCAATTTTGCAACTTCAAATTGTGCTCCTATGCGACCGCTTGTGCTTCCTATGCAGCTTCCTGCTTGGCCTATTGTTTATATTGTGGTCAGTTTGTGTAAACTTTACAATAAACTGCTTCTAAATTACTTTGACCAAGTTTTAGCCAGCCAGCCAGCCAGTCAGCCAACCAACCAGCCAGGCAGACAGACAGACAGACAGACTTGCGCTGCCAGTACGTGTAGCTAAACTGCAATGGCTGGCACTTCCTGTGGCCATTCTTGTTGCTGTTGCTGGGTGGAAGAGAGAGGGAGAGGGAGTGAGTGCAGGACTGCCGCTTGCTGTTGAAGTTAGTGCTCCTCGAGAAGTTATCTGTCAGTTGAATGGCAACTGCAGCAGCACAACTTGCAGCTGTCTCGGCGTTCGTCTTTTTGTGCAACTAAAGTACTCAAGTTGATTTATTGTCGCTTTTTATCTTTGTAAATCTATTCTTTTCTTCTTTATTTTCCTTTTTCTTTTGCCATTTTGCTTTCTTCTCACTCGACGCTTACATCTTCCATCGTTATGCAAGCATCTTTTCTTTTGTTTACTGAAATGACCAAAATGCTTGAGTTGGCGTTTAAATTGCACACAGCAAGTTGTGCATCAAGTGAAATTTGTTCTGAGTTCTGCGAAAAGTTGAGGTCTTCATTATTATTAAAAACAAATTTTCATATATCTGCGACATAACGCATGTCTGCCATTTAAAACAATTACTTTTACATTGCAGCATTTACTGCTGTAAACTTATACGTGATTTAGAGAAAGGACCTCTGCAGCAAAGATCTTGGAAGAAGCACAAATTGAACATAGCCATGGAATATCAGAAGTGCTTAGAGTCCTACCAAATCGAAATCCGCAACACACTCCGCAAGGAAGATGCTGCTTGATTTTCTTGAAAGATAGAAATAGAGACTAACCTCATATACTACAAGCCTAAGCTCACCGAAGAAGTAATAGAGAAAATCAACTGAAATTTTTGCTACTATGAAATCAAGAGTTGCAGCAATTAAATGCAGTTCCATATACATTTTTATACGAAACGAATTGAGTCCAAACCGCAGAAAAATGCGTTAAAGTAAGTTGACATGTTCTATGTGCATGGGTTCACCTGTACAGGTGCAGTTCAAGTGCGAAATAGCAAAATTTCAAAATGCCAGTGCGTCGTCACTCACCACAAAAGCCTCAAATGCCACACTAGCAGAAACAGGTAAGACCACACTGCTGACAAAAGCAAGCACTCAGACAGTTGACGAGTGCAGAGAGGCAGACAAAGACAGAAGCAAAGGCAAAGCTGAAACTGAAGCTGAAGATGAAGTCGATGTCGCTTGGCATATTTCAACTAAGCGAAAAGAAAGTTAAGGGGAAAAAAAATGAAAAAACAAAAAGAGAAAATAATGCGCTACACTCGCCATATCCGTTTAAATGATTTAAAAGCATTTTGTGGTTTAAGGTAAGTATTTTTACTGTCATTTCGCATTCAATGCTTTATTCTTTAGCGACACTTTGGACTCATCCGCTTTAACTTCCGCTTGCGCTGCCAACCATTTCCGCTGGCGCGTATAAAGCAAGCAGAAAAACAAAAAAGAAATCGCAGAAAAAGGACCAGCCAGCGCGCCGCAAAGTAGCTTAACGCCTGTAAGTAGGCTACAGTGAAAAAAAGTCAAACAGGTAAAAAGTGTCGCGAAGAGGAAGATGCAGCAGAAGATGGAGAAAAGCAAATCGTCGGTACAAGAGCTAATGTGATTTTTATTGAATTTATAAACTCAAGTGTCAACTTCCGTGAGCACGTTGCCAGTCGAGGCAGGTTTTTAAATCGCGAAGCGGGAGCAGAGCTCAGCGAGAGCGAGTCAGTTTATTTTCTTACAACAATGGCCACAACAACGACAACGACAACGACAATGACAACAACAATAACAATGTATCCGCCTAATTTGCAATTGACATTTGCATGCACAGCATTTTAAATTTGTAATTTAATTGAAACTTAAAATTACACAAACAATGGACGCAGGCTGCCGGCACCCGCAGTCAAACTTCCTTATTAAGACCAATGGTCGGTCGGTCGGTCCGTCGGTCTGTCTGCACAGTACGCACACGTTGCTTAGTCTGCATGTTACTGTTGTTGTTGTTATTGTTGTTGTTGTTACTCTTAGTCAAATTTCAATTGAATTTGCATTGTTCATTGTTTAGTCTTCACTCAAGATGTTGCCTGCGACTGAAGCCAAGGCAAAGTCCAAATCCAAAAGTTGCTGCACTCCACGTTGGAGGTTCGTTAGATTTCACTTGGAGTCGATTGCTTGGCTGCTCGGTTGCACATTTCCGTTTGTCTGCATTTTGTCTGTTTGCTGCCAGCACATTTGTACAATAATTAAATTGCATATTGAATTGGATTACTCGAAATATTTCTGCATTGCACACAGTCGGCGGTGAAGTGCAGTGGGATGCCATTGGATTGGAGTGAGGGAGTGGATTGTGTGTGTTGCATCTTCTTATTTAATTAGACTCATTATTATGAACTTAGCTTTGTTTTTGGGCTTCGCATTATAATGCAATAAGATTTACATGTGAATGCCAACTTTTGCAGATTATTTGACAGACAGCCAACCGAGCCACCATAATTGGAATGGGCTTTCACTTGAATCAACACTATTAGCATAAACCAAGAACAGGACAAATTGCAATGTGCAGCATTTGCATTTGTATTTGCAAACGTTTTATGTGAGCTGATGTGGCACAAGACGCATTGTCTGCTGCAGTGCAGTCAATCAACTTCGTCAATTAAACCCATATAGCTCTGTCTTTCTCAAAGTTTATACTCTATATCAAAAAGGTCAGCTATGCAGATTTGTTTTTTGAGATTGAGAGTTAATGGCAATTTTGCTGTTGCTGCTGCAGCTAAGCCAGATGCATCGCTCAAAATCAGTTGACAGATGACCAGTACCAGAATCCCACTTTTGCACACTCACCTGTCACTCAGTGTTCGGTTTAGTTCCAAGAGAACTTATTATTCTAAACAATTAGATATTATATCCATTTTGGTCCCTAAAAATACTAAATCCTGATCCTCTAAGCAAGAATATAAATTTTATGCAATATTTTCCTGAGTTTTTTAGTGTGGGAATGCTTGGAAGAATCAATACCCCAAAGCTTAGACCTATTCTCCATAACGATGTTTTTGGTGGACCTACGCTTCTAAGACCTCACAGCTGTGTGATTATATAAAAAACCTAAAGCAAACATTCACCTTTTCAATCTTTTAAAATTCATTGAAAAAAGTTTATAAAGCCAAAAACGACAAGTGCAACTTAATTCAAGAACTTAGTTAGTTCCAATCGCAGCCTCCAGATTAACATCTTAAACTCTAACCCAATTAACGGTCAAGGTGCGAGCGTTATACAAGACAATACACAAGGAGTAACACGCCGGGCAACTTCAACGCCTAATTTCTTGAATAAAGACCTAATTACTAATGGCCTTTGACATTATACGTCTGTTCACTCGCACAATAATCGCAAGCAATAGGTCCCTTGTCGAACATACCCAACTGTGTACCCGCACACACACACACACACACACACTCACACACACACCGAGTTGCCAAATAACAATTGAGTCTAAGGCCAACGCAGCATCTTTAATTAATGCAGAAGTGCCTCCTCGGTCTCGTGCAATGGAACACGAAGACAGTCGGGTGCATTTAAATGCTTGACTAAGTTGTCTTGCGGCATGCAGCACACTGCACTTGCAGCCTTTCATGTCCTTTTCGCTTGTACGTAGTATGTATAAGAATGCCTCGCAAGCAATTCTATTTGTCACAATGGTTGGCGTCGGCAAACGACTGAAAGGTAAGAGGAGCATGTTGCCAGCTTTGCAGGAACGGTAAGCCAAGCTATTGTTTGAGCTTAACTGTTGACACTGGGCATACAAAATGGCTGCTATTACAATCATTTCAGTGGCGTAGCCGGTAGCTAACATTCGGGGCGTAGTCAAGAAAATTGAAGAAAATCCTGCGATGAAAGCTTTTTAATGCAAGCTGGTATCAGCAAGGTTATAATATTTTAATGAGTTCTGTTATAGTTGTTGTTCTGTGAACATTCTTTAGATGTAAACAAAAACAAAATGAACATCACATAGATAAACTTTTAAATATTATTATTATTATTAGCGGGGCTGGAAATCATGTACTGCGACCTGAATAGATCTATTGTACTTCCCGTTGAATCTAATAACTAGAGAACCTCCATAAACCCTATATCTTGCAGAAAGGCAAGGATGCTTAGGGGGTTAAGTGACTTGGTGTCCCAAGTGACGTGATCTTCGCCTTGACAGCGCATCACATTTTGATAGGATATGTATGTATTGGCGTTTCCGCCAATGTGTCGCAGAAGCGGCATGTATCGGCGACAGAAAAACCGAGGTTAAACATGTGCTTCCGTAGTCTGCAGTGACCAAAGAGGAAGCCTTTGAGTATTCTCAGTTTGTTCCTATTTAACATTATTATATTCTTGTCTTTTGTGGTTATAACCACCAAGCATAGTTTTTGCCTGTTTGGGACCTGATTGGTTTACCCAGAGTTTGTTCCTGAGTTTAACCTCAAGGTTTCGGAGATATTCTCTGTCTGTGTGAGCGCCAATGCCTAAGCAGGGTTCTGGTCCTATCATTGCATTGGCTGCTCCTTTCCTAGCTAGTTTGTCAGCTTCTTCGTTACTCCGAATGTTGGCATGGCCTGGTACCCAGAGTAAT
This sequence comes from Stegana nigrithorax, assembly GCA_037044495.1. NCBI lineage: Eukaryota > Metazoa > Arthropoda > Insecta > Diptera > Drosophilidae > Stegana > Stegana nigrithorax. The sequence continues at coordinate 264,929 of JBAMBQ010005366.1, read as the reverse complement.
GAAATTCTTTTACAGGAGGCCAACGACTCAAGCGCAACTTTTAAATAAGTCCTGAGATAAGACAATGCTTTAGAAATGATTTTCTACTTTATTTGCAGAACATAAAGAAGAAGAAGAAGACAACTAAAATTCCGAATTTAATGAAGGTTTCGGCTCATGATTTAAGTAACAGAAAAAGGTTTCATTTTGAGTATAACATTGAAACTTATGAGCTTAAAGAGCTTGACAAAACTCAATTCGCTTATCGCCCGAAGAAACAAACCCAAACCCCATTTGACATCTGTGACTACGTCAGTGCTGTTCACGCCAGAACTAACCTCATTCTCTGCATGGCTGACTAACTGACTGACTGACAGACTGACAGACTAACTGCCTTAGTGATTGTTCCAATGGCTGTCATGGTGATTTTGCAGTTGTGCACGAGTATTTTGTTTCGGGATGCATTGTGCGGGCTGTCAAAAAGGAACACCCGGCTGCGTTCCGATACGTCGCGAGGCGATTCCAATTGCTCGCAAAACTAAATCAGTGCAGTGCAAATACTTACGTATGTAAGTCACTACCTCTGACGGTATTGTTGGCCTTTTGTTTCGTAACCAAAGTAATTAGTAACGAACATTTTGACAATGCCAGACGGCAGCTGTGCGGCAACTTGACTTGTTTTGTCTGCTCATGACGGTATACGGCTATGAAATGAATCTTTAAATAAATAAAATTCAAGTTTAAATTAAAATTTTTAATAAAAACCAAACTATTTCATTTAACACACTTTACATGAAACTAATGCGACTTCAACGTTCAGTCAGTCAAGTATCTCAAAAAAAACATACCTCAACGAGCTTGAAACTTGTGTGCAGATTTATATCAGAAACAAATTTCTGGAAAGTTGGAAGTGATTCTTTACTAAGGACAGATGAACAAATGCATCTCAGTTGACATTGCAGCTGCACTTCTGCAGCATTTTATTTTAACAAGGCGGCAAGAAGCAGAGCAGCAAGGAGTGCTGTGGCATGCTACTCCTTCACTTGGCCTAAAGTGCGTTTAAAAATATTTGAGAATAAAATAAGAAAGACATACCTTGATGATGGTTAACCAATAAGCAAAACAATGCAAACTGCAATCAGTTAAAATCATCAAAAGTGGTTTAGTAAAAATAAATTGAAATATTTTTAGCAATTAAAAGGAATACACTTGAAGAAATGCATGCTTAAGCTATATAAAATAGAAACAACAGAGGAAAATAATCAAAAATTACTGATCGGCTACAGAATAAGTAACTTACATATTACCTCAAAGGCATAGTGGACAATGCCAGAAATGTCTTCAATTATGCATTGTCTATTAGATCGTTTTTAAATAATTTTGTGGGAACTAACCGGTGACTTATGCTCTGCTCTCAAAGACCATGGTTTCGGAAAGTAACATATATAGAGAAGTGATGACGATACAAAACAGTCATGGGAACAACTTTTACCAAATGTAGATCATAAGAACCCACCAGCGTCTGATAAACTATGCCGAATGCTAAAATCAAGCCAAGCCAAGCACACAGCCGCCTAACATGGACTTTGTTTCAATGTTTATTCGTAAATATTTGCAGTGTAGTTAAATATTTTCTCATGCAGTTAGGACATTTCAATATTTATTTATTTTATCTGTCAAATAAACATCTTCCATATTTTGCTATTTTGTTTACTTGCTTATTGCATTTGAAATGCTACACGCAAAATGCAAATATTTAAATTTGTTTACATTAAAGTGACACTTCGGCAGCCGAGCCTTGATTGTGCGACATACTTAAATGCAACTTAGCCTACACACACACACACACACACACACATATATACACCCGCCCACACAGATACACATATACGCATGTAGAGCTAAATAGATATTTGTATATGATATACAGCCTTGTGCAGCTTTTATTTCTTGTGACTTTACAAAATCCTGTTTGCAAGGATTTGAAATGAATTTATTGCATTTGCAACTGTGACAAGTGTCGAGAGACGCAAATATTGCAACTGATTTTTACTTTGGTTTTTGTTTTTGCGTCACAAGCTGGCACAGCAGCAAATGCTTTAAGTGCGCAATAAGCCAATGCAGACTATTTGCCAGCTACGCCAAGCAAAGGCGGCGCCTGCAAGTAGGCAACACATTTTTAGCATTGCACACATGTCGCAGCGGACTAATGCGTGTGTGCTTAACTTCATTTTCTGTTGCCGTTGCCGTTGCCGTTGCCGTTGCCATTGCCGTTTAAAGCAATTTCGCGCTTTCGACCATTCAATTTTCATTGCACGTCTGCACGCCTAAACGGCGCATGCCATAATATACCGCACGCATTTATTTTCGCCGCTACCCGCCGCCATGCATATAAATAATTTTCTTTTTTGACTAATGATTTTAGCCGTGCTCACTGTCGTCGCTGAAAATTAGTATGCCAGCACAGTCGAAAGCAGCTCTCAGAAGTCAGACTCTGTTGCAAAGTTGGTGTATGAGCGGGTGGCGAAAATTCAGAGCCAGAGTCAGATTCCCCCTGTGCGTACAATTTAAAATTGAATGCCAGCCATGGCAGCGCATGTCATTTGTCTTATGTGTGAAAAATGTGTCAGTGCTTAACTAGAAATTATTGCAATTGGCTTGCGTAACCCTTTTCACGTTAGCAGCCAAATTTATTGTTGATACCCCTGCGAATTGCTGTAATCAGCATGTGTCGCATGCATTGTGGGCTCATGTTGCAAAAGTCATTATCAAAAAAAGATGGATTTGTCGCCTCTACTGTCAAGCCATGCACATTCGTCAATTCAGTCTGAAAATCATGACAGCAGAAATATACAAAAGAATTTCATTTCATTTTGCATAATAATATATTTTGAAAATGTTTATAATAAGCTTTAAGGTAAAATTCATCCTATTGCATGAAAAATGATTGAAGTTTGTTTGTTGAAAGCTTGTTTTGAAGCAATGAAAAAATAAAGTCCCTTAGGAATAAAGATTCGCCCTTAATGCAAAGAGATATATCCATAATAGGCAACCCACGTATATATAGTGATATTTAAATAAAAATAAGAAGCTAAAAGGACACTGAATTCAATACCAAGACCAAGAATCAAGCTAGGTACAATTGGAACTGAGCATAAGAACCTCTTTACTTCTAAGTTGAAAAGTGACTTAGTCAGTAAGCAACTCAGCTGCCAAGGCTGGCCAAGGCTGCACAAAGAACATCTTAATATCAAATCTAAAAGCTTCAAAGAAACGCTATCACTGGCAAACTCATTTAACAAAAAAATTTGCATAGTGCTGCCAACTTAACTGATTTTGTTTTTAAATATGCGAAAGAGCACAAAATGCCAAACACAAAGTGATTACATTATGAAACGAGTTTCGGCTGAATAGAGTGAGCCAAACATGCGCGTTGATTGCATTTGTGAGATTACAGTAGACATAATCAATCTTGGCTGCCTGCAAACTGCGACTAAACGACAAACTAACTGACTCACTCGCACACTGACATGACACTCACTGCATGTGGGACAGGCAGGACAGACGCAGCAACTAACTAACTAACTGAGAGACAGACAGGCGAGCACACTGACTGCTAAAAAGACACATTGACTGACTGACAACTTGCCGACGTTGACGATTGTAAAGGTGTGCGCTGCTGAGGCCGCGTGAGAGAAGGCGCCGCCGACGCCGCCGACGCCGCCATTTGATTAACGAAGATGCCTTTGGCAGGCAGATAGTCAGATAGGCCGATAGTCAGCAGCAGGCTGGCGGTGAGGCAAGCGGCCCCGCTTGATGCAACGCATGATGCTGACACCTTTTGAAAACGCTTTGTGTGCCAATCAGATTACATTTTCTACGCTTTTAGCTTGACTTTACTTCTCTTTTCATTTTCTATCTTTTTTCTCCCATTTTTTTGTTTTTTATGCTTTTCGCTTGACTTTATAAACGACATAACTATGCGCTGCGAAATTGTCAACGATAACACAAAGCAAACGAAGAGTCAACGTTGAGGAGCAACACCAGCAGCAGCAGCAGCAGCATCAAGGAGTAAAGCATAGAAGAAGAAGAAGCAGAAAAAAAATTATGCAAAGATCTATTAAATACATGGTATATGGGCATGGGATGTTTGTATGCTGGCCCCGATAGCGCGCACAGATACATGCCACAATATTCCGCAAGTCTCCTGTGTGCCGGCACCACTGACTCCACTGCGAGGGGGGCGGGCATGCATGACTGCTGACTAAGGGTATGCCGCCTTGGCTTTGGCATGTGGTGCGCGGTGTGGGCGGTGTGTGCGGTGGCACTTTTGGAGTTTAGCTATGCATTTTGATTTTTTTATGACTTACCTTGAGGCTATACACTGGGTTATGAGTTGTATTCTTATTACATACACACACACACACCACACACATACACACACAGCACACACATGCATACATAAAGACACTCGCATATATTGTTTAGCCTGTGATTCCTTCGTGTGCGCTTTTGTTTGTGTGCTCTTGGCTTGGCCAAGCATTTCGTTGTGGACATTATAATTTGTTATGCCCCTGGGTGTTTACTTTTCCCTTACAGACCAGCTGCGCGTGTGTGTGCGTTTGTGCACATGGAGACAATTCGCATGCAATCGTAAAAATGGCAAAGGAAACGAAACATTTTTATGCGTAACATTTTGTTGTTGCAATTGCTTTGGTTGATTCTTATTACAAAATACTCATATACATATAAGCGCACAAACAACAAATGCGTGCATGACACCCCTCAAGGTCTGGCGCAAGTGTACTTACTTAAACTCATCTCGTTTGGCAGTGGCACTCATCTTTTTTAAGCCAAAGTTATGCTTTAAGTTTTCTTACTGCTTTCTGTTTAATGCTATGATTAAATATGCAAATCGTTCAACTTAGGCTGAGCTGTGCACTGCGAGTAGGTTCCATTCGTTATAATGATGCTGCTGCTTATACAATACTATCAGACGACTATATTGATATCTCACAGTTTATTTATATTTTTATAGCTAACTTCTACACAGTGGACCGTAAGTTTTAGAGATCTTCACTAATATTTTAATGTTACCGCTTTTTATACCCTGTACCAAAAAATGGTATAGGGTATATTAAAGTTGTGCCAATGTATGTAACGACAAGAAGGAGCCGTGGCAGACCCCATTAAGTATATATATTCTTGATCAGCATTCTTGAACGCACTGATCTCGGAAACGGTAAGACCTACAACCACCAAATTTTGCACGAAGACTCCCAATCCAGAACAACTTTATTTTTTCTTTTCGATATTTGACCTATAACATATAGCTGCCATAGGAACGATCGGCATTAATTACCACATTAAGTAACAAAAACCCTTTCGTTTTCCAAGATATCTTCACCAAATTTTGGATTTAATAGTTTTAGCTAATGTTCAATGACAGATCTTAATATTATATATATCGGTTTACTATATCATATAGCTATCATAGGAACGATCGGCCGAAAAACAACATTTACTGAGAAAAACTTTTTTGTTTATTAAGATAACGTTATCAAATTTTAAATTTGATGATTTTATGTAATATCCAATCATATTCTCGAATATTATAAATATCCGTTTACTATAACATTTAGCTGCCATAGGAACAATCGGCCGAAAAATGGCTTTTACAAAAAAAAAAAGTTTTTTCTTAAGATATCCTTACATAATGAATACAAAATATTAAAGCAACAAAAAACGACTATAGCCCTGCCTCTCTAGTTTTATATGGGAATCTTAAATGTTCTATTTCGCAATACTAAGTTTGTATCTCAACTGGCTACTTTATTATATCCTTTCTATATTTAGTTTTAGCCAAATGCAGAACAAAACGAGGCCAACATTGAAAACAAATTTTTTTATGATCTCAATCCAACTAAGACAACCCATACCATTAACTTTTTGGTTTTGGTAAAGGGCAAACTTAAACCAAGGCGGAAAAAACAAACTTTGCAATCAGAAGAATAGGTAAGCTAAGCTAAGTCACAAATAATATTGTAACTTCGAAACAGTCCCAAAACTATAATTTAACAATAAATAGTTTAGTAAATAATAATTGCAGAGATCATGTAATAATAGTTTTCTGGAGAATTTTTAGCTTTTAGCTATTTGCCGACTGAATTTCTAATCAGTCAATAAAACAACAGCATAACATATTTTTATATATAACGTTTTATTGACTTTTTTAAATTTAACTTAAAACGTGATAAAAAATTTGACAATAAAATTAAACTAAATAGTTTTAAATTCTCCTCAACTCCACCTTATTCAAAAGGTACTTTGTATTAAATATTGAATATATTGCAGACCGTGCAAGTCAAGAGTTAAAAAAATGTAAGCTTCACAAATAATATACAACGTGTCAAATAAATGGTGTTAAAGGTCAACAACAACTTTTAGGCCATACAATCAGTTAAGTGAAGTTTTTTTAGTTAAAAATATATAATACTAGTTTCGAAAATGTTTTAAACATTCGAATATCGTAAGTAAATTCGAATGATGGTTTTTTTTTTTTTAGAAATCATATTTAGGCGTTAAAGGAAAATGCAAAATTGTATAGCAAGTAGAGAATGAAGTGTAGGTACCTAATACTTTAAGAATATTGCTAGAATTTGACTTAGAATTTATTACATCAGCGATTTTGACTTGTTTCGATTTTTAAGATTTGTTTAACGTTTTTTTTTTTTTTTTTCATACACAAACATCACAGCTGTTATACAATTAATTCAATTTCCTAATTTGTTGATCTATTTGTTTTGGTTTTGGTAAATTTTTGTTAATAATAATTAACCAAATATGTATTCTTCGATTTCCCTAAAACAATTCAGTTATACGCGTACATAAGTTCAGTTTGTTTCCTTTTTTTAGGATTGTTTCTTTTTTTTTTTGTTTTATACAAAAAAAATATACTTAATTTATGCTATTATAAACTTAGCTAGTGTTAGTTGTTGCTGTTGTTGGTGTTGTTGTTGATGTTATTGTGTATAAATTAATGGCTAAGCAATATTGTATAATTATATGCATATGTTACTAGTTAAGTCATTAATTATTTAGTATTTGTTTGTTTCCTTGTTGTTCTCGTGTTGCTTAAATCTTAAGGCCACAATTCATGCTTAAGTACGTTATACAATTCGAAGTCGCAATTTGCTAGTACAGTACAGCGTATATGTATACGTCTATGTTGCGTTTTTGTAAACCTTTTATAACATTATCATTTTAACTCAGGTCTTTCAGCGATATAAGCAGCTTTTAGTTGCTGATACTCAAGTATGCGTGCAACAGCGTAGTCCTGCAAAAGAAAAATAAAAAGCCGAATTATATTATGGCTTATAAAGCAAAATAAAAGACAGTTTATAGCAAAGTCAGCGACCGCATAAAATCTTGGCTATTTTTATATCAAAAGCCAAACTTGTAAAAAACACTTAAATGCTCAGCTGGATATAAGATTCATAGGGAATCAGAAACCGTTTATATTTCAGGATTTAAAAAAATTTAGTTTTTTTTTTTTCTTTTAACTTTCTTGTAGTCTACTTGAATAAATAGTTAATATTGAACAAATACTACATGTCGCCTCTACTGACGATCAACATTTACACCGGCAAGGCTTAAGAAAAGCTCAGCTCTTGTCTCAATATCATAAATACGTGAATGCGATACCATAAAATGTCTAAATCCTAACTTATATAATTTCTAACCAAATTTTAGAATTCTATCGGTTACAAATGCAGATAAAGGGTGACTGCACTATCCAACTGATAATCGCAACACTTCCACTAAAGCCTCGTTCACATACAGCTATAACAACAGCAATACCGACATGTTCACATTTTTCAAAAGACAGTGCCGACTCATTGTTTTTGCAGCTGTATATGAACAAAGCTTAAGAGTGGCATATATCCCTATCAGGGAACATCAATTAAAATTTGTTAATAAATAGCAAACTTTACTTAATTAATTTTTATTGATCTAAATGCGAGTGTCCACCAAAGACTTCCTCAAACATTCCTCGGTTTTTCTTTTGAAAATATTGAGTCATATAATAATTACGGTGTTGCGGTGTTGATATCCTTATATTGTACAGCAGTAATTAGGCTTTGTCAAACGAACATGTAATTGAAAGGTGACAATACAGGCTACATTTTTTTGCGAAGTAAATTCTGTATTTCGTCGCTCATGTAAAAATTTATTGACAGTTATATTAGTAACGAGATGCATCTTTGACATCTAAAATTCCGGAACAGAATCGCGCAAACCACTCCGGGGGTCCGGCTTTCTTTCACAGTACCCTCAACATCTTCAAAAAAAATGTAGCCTAAAATATATCACCTTTCAATTACATGTTCGTTTAACGCAGTCCTTGCAGTTCGATTTTAATATTCTAGGCATGTCGCTATATGCTAAACTGTGCACTTACCCAATAACCAAACTCTATGCTGGATGTAACATTCACTACGGACCACAGACTCCAGAAGAGATGTGAAAACATGCTAAATAGCTTCACCTCCTCATCGAGAGTGTTTAATTCCGCTACGCTCGGTTCATAATCATCATCATCGTGATATTTTTTAAGATATGTTATTATAAAATCACGTCTTTGTTGTGCCGTGGCCGCTTGTTGTTTGTAATGGTAGAAATATGGAAAATCTGGATTTGTATAATCGAATGTCCATTCGGCAAAATGGTTTGCCAAATCGAAGCCACGATAGTTGTACGCGCAATACTCAAAATCGATGATAATCAGGTCTGGTTCCGTGTCCGACGTGAAACTGGCATCCAAGGCGGAATCATCAGTCGTATCCAATACAAGTGCATTCTCGGCGCTGTACATACAGAAAATTGCATTTAGTAATGTTAAAAAGCGATTCGAACAAAGTAACCTGTTTTTTTTTTATAGCGATATTTTTCAAATTGCCGACAAACAACACAACACAATAAACCACAAACGGGTGGATCTAAAAAATGTGTGAAAATTATTGATGCCAAATGTTTATAAAAATAAAGGATACGAAATTGTGAAACCCTTCATTTTTCTTTTTCTTCTCCAATGTTTCCCATTATCTGTGAGATGTGCACGACGTTTGTCAATAATATCTTTACTTACATCTCGATTGCAGGTTCAGCATCCAAATTATTGCCATTGCCATCGAGACTCTCGCCAAGTGTTTCGTCGAAGTTGGAACTGTGCAGTAAGTGTTCATATATAAAATTAGATTTTGTTATTAATAAAGTATGTTACATATGTTATTATACAGCTTACCGTAAACTGCTGATCGATGCACGCGGCGAACTGCCATCATGACCTGCATTCTGTCGTAAAAGTATATTGCCTTCCTGCATGTCATTGTGACAGAAACGCACCTCATAGTTGCCATGTTCTATAACCATTTTTAGCCATTTCATTTCCGCTACATAGTCTATCGTGCGCATGAGTTCGCGTTGTTTTAGCAGCACCGCTGTATTGGGTTTGCTGGAAATGGAACAAGAAACATTATTTAGAAATTACGAAAGCTTTATTAATCCTTCTTTTTTTTAGAAGGCTGAAACCGAACAGAAAAGTAACAATTACATATGGCTATGCAAACACTGATCTAAAAGCTCTTAAAGGAAGTCTACTCTTAAAGTGAAATACGAGCCTCGTATTGACCTGCCAAAACCATCTGAACTCTGCTTGCATTCCTTATAAACCTCACCACTCACCTCTCTACTGCCACGTTGCATATACTATCCAAGCTGCGCAGCCATCGTTCCATGCAATTCCAAATCCAATCTGGTTCCTTTGACATCGGTATATTCAAACTATGTATTTCGCCCATTTTCTCAGCAATTTTCATTGACAGTCTATGATCAGCCAATTCCAATGTAGTCAACGAACGTGCCTAGTGCGGTAATTGAAAAAGCAAATGCACGTCAACAAACCCATGCCAAACAAGAGATAAGAGAGCAAGCTAACTTACCGGTATATACTGTTCAATGCGTCCACCAGGGAATATGCCGTGCAATTTCGGACCAAAATTACGCTCACTGAGCAAAGCAAACACAACTGATTCGGTAATCATGCTCTCCAGTGCATCATCGCCATGAGTTTGACCATAAATGCGTAGAAGCACCTAAAATTGTGAGCACCCAAAGTAAGAGAGCAAAATCAAAGTAACATTTGTATAAAAGAGATATATATAGATGTATGAATAATGCGTGGGAAGATTTTACTAAAAAAACACACACACATTATGGAAAATTTTTCAAGTTTATGGCGTAATTCGTAACCTACCTCACGTGGTTCCTTCTTCAATGCTTGCATGCGTTTCGATGAACTCGAATCGCCACTGTCGCTATCGATACGTTGTCTTTTTAATGGTTGTTGTTGTTGTTGTTGTTGTTGTTGATGCTTGGCCAGCTCACATGCCAAATCGTCGACGACGACACATTCCGTTGCTGACGTTGGCGTTGAGACGCCATAGATTTCGCTTTGCTTTTGGCTTTGGCTCGCTATCGGCTGATGACGTTTGGTTGCATGTTGGGCATTGCTATTTTTATCATAAGCACCCGCCGCTAAAGCAATAACTTCTGACGTTGACACGATTTCTGCAGCCGCTGTCGTTGTATTTTTCGTGCCAGTACGTTCCACGCTCAGCTCTTCCTCTACGTCAATCTCATCGATTTCGTCCGCAGGTAAGCTTACGTAATACAGAAAGTTGGAGAGACCGCCACTGTTTTGAGAAATACGCAAAAAAGGAGAATGGTTTAGTATTTTTTTTCTTTTTTAATATGTACCGCCCACTTTTACGTCGTGGATTTTTACGCACCTGATGCGCTTGACTATTAACTGTTCGGGGTGCACTACCTTCCAACGTCCGGTTAAGTAGTCACGGCAAATGCGTGAGGCCGCATTGCGTATCTCATCCAAAGTGGCCTGCAATTAGTAAAGTTGGCATGGCATAAGAAATAGTTAATGAGCGTAGATGTTTAGACCTTGAAATTTATTTAGGTGTGCCGAAAATGTACACAACACACGCATGCAAAATCAGCTAATAGCACAATGGAAATAAAATTGCTGACAAACAATTAAGTAATTATTTAAGCCCCGGCAAAAAGCCGGTGTAGACGTCGTTTAATAAAACCTAAAGAAACACGTTGAAACCATTCTCACTTATGCTAAATACCATATCGTGAGACTTTGAAAGTTACTACAATCAATGCATTTTAGATCTATTCATTTATCATTCTTATAAAATATCTTGCAAGAATCGAAGTATTACATACAAAATATTAAACAAATCTCTCATAACTACAGTAAGTGCTCGATTATATGAACACCCGATTATGTGAACAATTTTTATACAGCATATTCCAAAGAGTGAACAAAGGCCTCGGGTGTTCATATAAACGAGCACCTACTGTATTACTGTATCTAAAACATTTATTATCCGTGAAAGCTCTTGGCACCTTTATATCTGCAATACAGCTGAAGTATTGCCAAGCAAATGCACTTGTCAAGACTCAAACCGTTGTGTACAATAAAAATTCAAGAAATTTTCAAAACCATTTGCTAAAAAAAACGCCACATTTAAAAAAACATACGCGAGTAACTTTACTAATAAATCATTCATTAGCAAAAGAGTCGCTTTATGCCGAAGTAAAGAGGTAGGGAAGGTCTTACCTTCTCATAACGCAAAGAATTCAAAGCTACTAAACATACGTAACTATAATTAAATTCTATAAAAACTGTTTTTCGATATTGAGTTCACTTTAACCCTGCATAGCTTTTGCTGCAAGGTTATTATTATAGAATTATAAGAGAAAATTAATTATCCTTTAGCTACTGGAGATGGCACCTACAACCACCAATTATGACTGCTCTAACACGTATACGTACTTACATGCCAACTAACCAACTGACAAACTAACCACCAAACTATCAAACCAAGCTACTTATTATATATGTAGAACAACTACTAAGAAACAATCGACCTACCAACGACCCTATTAACATCTTTGCTATCTGCATAAGTAGCTTTTTGTCATAAGCAATTAATTGATTAAAATGTTTACTTAAAAATTAGAAAAAAGAAACTGAAGGAAACTGCTGAGCTTATGCTGGAAAATGTGCAAAAAGCAAGTAACGAAAAGGTTTGCCAAAGGTGAATAGTAGATACGAAAAAAGTAGTACTAAAAGCATGCAAAGAAAAAGGTAGTAGATTGTTGCTTACATTACGACGAAAGTGTTGCCATATGCGCTCGTAATTGCAGCGTTTATAAATACAACAGTTTTGCAAAATATTCTGCGTCACGCCCACTTGTGCCTGTCGTTTTTGCTTCTTGGCTAATTGTTCGACCAATTGCTGTTGTGGTTGCTGTCGCTTTTGCAGTTGCAAATGTTGTTGTTGTTGTTTCATGCTAAGTCAAATATTGCAAAAATATTATATACTACCAAAAATCAAATATGTATATATTTCTCTATTGAAATCAGCACGACAAGTAACAAACAGGCAATTCAATACTCTGCAGTACAAATCACAAAGGTCTTCACCGCAGGCCAGACAAAAACAAACTGACAGACTGCTACAGAGCGACAAATGTGCAATGAGTTTGTTGTTATTGTTACCAGGTACAAACTGAAAAGAACATACAATGTGTACAACACAACACACAATACAACATGCGAGAAAAGGCACATGAGAAGCGTAGAGCAAATCAAAGAGCGCAAACCTTTTTCCTATTATTGCTGTTTATTCTAAAGGTACACGGAGAGAAACCGATAAACATCATGAGCATAAAAGTACCAACGTAAAATGCACTCTCACGTATGTTAGCGTGACTTACATGGCTGCAGAGGTAACACTACGCAATTGCGAAAATGAGCCAAGGTTTAGCGCTTATCACTCACCCACCCTTGTGATTTTTCTGGGGGATGCTAGGCTAAACACATGATTTTAACTAACTTAATAATATATTAGACGGTTCAATTTAGTAATTTGGTTAAATAATATTAAAGTTGTATGTAGAAAATATAAACAGCTGTTCTAAAGGTAAGCAGGTAATAGTTTATTTAATTCACGCAGAGAAGGTGAGCTAAACACACAGAGAGAGAGAGTTAGAGAGAAAACGGGAATAAAAGGTAGAGTATTGTCAGAAAACAAAGCATATACGACAGATGTGATGGAATAAAACCAAATCAAATCAAAATACTGGCAAAAATACTTGTTTAGTGTTGAAAAAGCACTGATAATTATTGCATTTTATAAATAATTACATAAAAAAAAGGGTACACTTTTTCCTTTCGGGGTAATCAACATAGATTTAAACTTATGATATTAAAAAGCTTATCAGTCAATATTGTCACTCATCCCCTGACGCCAGCATACATACATAAACCTTTTTCGCTGACGTTATGGTAGCACAGCACCAATAAGTAGGTCAAACGAAACAATGCTCACCTATAACCAATAACTTTTCTAGCTCCCGTAAATACGAATATTACCTAGTTTATGCGAGTGCGATAAACTCGATTCGTATTTCTTAATATCCAAAAAATACTAATATTTTCATTAAATTAAATTATTAAAAATTAAGTTTTTCGTCCTTGCATTAACTAAATAATAGAGCGCAACTACAAAGTGTGAGAAATAATTGAAAATATATAAATACTGATTCATTAATTCGCTGTCAAATTGGAAAACAAATTCCTACAGACATCCAAACCCTTAAATTGTCAAATTGACACATCTATCCGTAGGAAAATTTCGCATTCTTAGGTATGATGCTCTTTTTCTTTTTAATTCAAATACACAAAATAAATAAGATTACAGGAAATACGTTGGCAAAAATTTGGCACATACAATATAACATAAACTAACAAGAACGCATTTAAAACAATGATGACAGTATAGCTTAGGCCTTCACATTTTTTTCAGTTTTATGGTAGAAAAGATAAGATTAGAGATTCAAGTGCTATCTGCACCTCGAAGGAGGGCGTTTGTTATTAAAAGTGATAAGATAACGTACATTACGGATAAATCGGAATAGTTTCAGGTGTGGTTAGACTATAGTAAGACGTCGATCATATACGGAACTCCTGAACATCCTAACTATGGATGCTTAAAGCAATATTGATAGTTCATTGAATTATTTTGACGGGGCTTGATATAACTAGATACCTAAAATATATTTTTTTCATCAGACAATAAATATGTGAGCGTATACAATTAAAGAACGGAAAATTCTGTTCTAAATGCTTCCCGTCTAGCAGCTAAAACTAGAAAGGCAGGGCTATAGTCGGGCGTAACCGACTATAGAAAACCCTGTACCCAATCCAAAACTGAATATATATTTTTTATTGCATTAATATTTTATATTTATTATGTATGGATATCTCAAGAAAAAAAATTTTTTTTTTTAGCAAAAACCCATTTTTGGCTGATCGTTCCTATGGCAGCTATATGTTATAGTAAACCGATATTTATTATATTCGGGAATATCATTGGATATTACTTAAAATAATTAAATCCAAAATTTGGTAACGATTGCTTAATATACAAAAAAGTTTTTCGCAGTAAATGTTGTTTTTTGGCCGATCGTTCCTATGACAGCTATATGATATAGTAAACCGATAGACATAGTATTGGGATATGTAATTGGTCATTAGCTAAAACTTTTAAATCCAAAATTTGGTGGAGATATCTTGAAAAACGAATAGGTTTTTGTTACTAAATGTGGGTTTTCATCCGATCGTTCCTATGACAGCTATATGTTATAGGACGAATATCGAAAAAAAATATAAACTTGTTATGCCTATGGATTGAGAGAGTCTTCGTGCAAAATTTGGTGATTGTAGGTCTCACCGTTTCCGAGATCCGTTTGTTCATACGGACGGACAGACAGACAGACAGACAGACAGACAGACAGACAGACAGACAGACAGACAGACAGACAGACAGACAGCGGACATGGCTAGATCGACTCGCCTTTCGATGCTGATCAAGAATATATATACTTTATGGGGTCTGCCACGCCTCCTTCTGCCTGTTACATACATTTGCACAACTTTAATATACCCTTTACCATTTTTTGGTACAGGGTATAAAAACACGAATTGCGCGTTAAACTTGTTTTGCACTATGTTATGTTATATTTTCACAAATCGCAAACAATTAAGCAACTACGTGTTTGGCTTGTGTGTAACAACTTCATGGATGATAAGTTTTTATTCCTATACTATAGTTTATTTCCTTAGCAAAACAAATGAATCATAAATTTAATTTAACGTCTCGTAAGCAAACAAGCTATAAATCTCAAAGGCCATTAAATTCCACAGACATAAGCAATGCAATAAAAATCCTCTGATAAACAGTCAATAGAAACATATTATCTGTCTGGTCAAACAAGCCTTAAAATTCAAACGGATCATATAGGACACGTGATCTATTCATTATTACTCTCAGGCACCTACTTAACACCTACAACAAAAAGGCTTTGCAGTATTAAAGCTTTGCTGTTGAAGATAGCTTCATCAGTCTATTCGGAATTAAACTGATTCATTTGGTATTTTTAATAATACAATGTCTAGACTATCATAAACTACGGCCCTTTATATTTTACCTTTAATCTTTGCGTAAAGGGTCGATCTGTGGTTTCCGCCTAACCGACGTGTTTACTTACTCATTGGAACCACTCCATGCTGTTTCTTATTATGCAAACTAAAATTTTAATACAAAATTGGATGTACAATTAAATATGTCAAAAAGCTTGCATGACCTATCCCAATCAAAAGCTAACGGTCCAAAAAATATACTGCATAATGCACTTACCAAAAGGCGCCAAAAACAAACAAGCCAGAGGTTATCTCGTTTCCTTAACTGTTCTATTAACTCGCATACAGTAAACAACTAATATATGTATATACCCCTAAGCATATGTTTACCCACGATAAGCATTAACCAAATTGACTGAAAACACACGGAATATGCGATGTTGACTTGGCATAGCAATTAAAAAGCATTTTGATAGTTTCAAAAATCATACCAATACTTTGAAGTGGTAATCCAAGGCAAAAAGAAGAGCTGATAAGATTTTTGATTTGCTGAAATCGCGTGAAATTATGAAATTAATTTGTTTTATTACGAGGCGCGTGTTTATACTCAAAATTCGCTGTCATTTCTCAAAAGCATTAAAAACCGACACTAGTCGGCGTTGATGGCTCACGTGCCTAAGCAGTTAGTAATACCTAAATAGGTGGGGTTTCAAAAACGATTTCGGCAATGACTCTTAATTTGTTTGTACAGAAATTAAAGTTAAAAGCCAAAATTCACTAACAGAGCAATCAAATACTTTTTCCAACTGATAAGAACCTCTGTGGATTTGATTTATTAATGGTTTTTATATTTCAAAGCCAAATGCTTTCGCTGTTGTTGTCACGCATTATTTAAGAGAAAAACTTGCAGAATTGTTATGTGAGTATCGTCGCTCTTACGCACTGATAAGCTTCTTATAAGTACATCGTAAGTATTTAAATGGAAAATTCCTATCAATGTTAACTGTAAGTACATGTGTATATACATATGCACACATATAAGGTTAAAACTGCAGCATGCATTTTTAATCTTGTTTACTAAAGTTGTGCAGTCGCTCCGTTGCGTATGGATTGCGTTATATCAATGCTGTGAGCTGATTTTTATTAAAGTCAAAGTACAGAATTTGACCTAAAAAAGTGCTCTATAGATTAATGCTTTACTCTAGCTAGAGACTGTAAAAATTACCAACAACGTTTGTCCTGAACCCTTTGTTTAGGGCAGTTTTTGCCAAGCCAAAATGTGTCGGTAAAGATCGATCAGTTGTGTCATGTCTAATATTGGAGTAAGGTAATCGTGCAATTAGACATGAAAGTAGACGACGCCGTAGACTAATGCTAAGATAGGCCCAATGCTTTTGCAGGCCTATAACCTCTTAAGTGTTAAAAAAGCAACTGATTAGATTTAAGCATTCAAACTGTTTTCAGGTGCAGTTGCTGATTACAATGGACTCTGGCCCCCCTACAAGGCGCCACTGAAACGAAAGTGCTCTGTACATTTAAAGAGATAATGGCTTACCAACAAGGAGATATATAAATGAATTTACAATTAAGTACAAAGAAAGCAAAATAATGCAGTTTCATCCAAAATGCACACAAATAACCGTTAAATATGTTTAGATTCACATTAGATTACTTCTCGATAGATAATGCAACTGTTAACCCGTCGGTTATGGCTCGTGCAATAATTTAAAAATTAACGCAAAAAAAAACCTTATCATTTTCCACGAATACTTAGTGTTTGCTTAACCCTTTGTACAGACAGCGGATGATTTATTTTCAACGTTTGGGTGTTATTCGAAAGAAGCAGATCTTTATCACATAACAAAGTACCTTGCCGATTGTTTTTGCTTCCAGATGGGTCTCAAAGAATACAAAAAAAGTTTCTTTGTTGCGGTTTGTTAGAATTTGGATATATTGTTTTTTAAATTTTAATGCGAAATATTTAATTGTGTTTTTAACCGATCGCGTGTTGCGCTTAACATTTAAACGTATATCAAAATACGTCTAACAAAACCACTAACCGCAATTTATTAGATTCAGCATTTATTACACGCTCGCCATCATAATAATTTCAACGAACATGCAATTCAAGTATCTTAGAAAACAAAAACCTTACCAAGCAAAATTGATGTATGACTAAGTTAAAATTACACAATACAGAGTGAATACCCGCGTATAACCTCATGTGACAATGCACATGTCAGCTGCCGTGTGTACACATGTACGTATGCGGCTACGTGCACGGATTTGTTGTTGAATATTTTAATAATGACAAAATGTATTTACCTGACTGCACTGCTGCCTTCGCAGCGCAATTGCCAGACGGTCGGATGCTGAAGCATACTTCGAGCGAGTACGCTTTAAGTGTGCACTTAAAAATGGCACAAAGGCACGGCATGCTGTCATGAGTAATGTTTTAGTACGCGCAGAGCACATCACCAAAGCGACAACAAGGTTTGAAGAAAATGAAAACAAAAAACAAACGTTTTGCAAGGAATTTTTGCAAAATCTTATCAATAAAACGCCGCCGTCGTCTGTCAATTGGCGTTATTCAAATAAAGTATTATCTTTTTATTGGCTACAAATGCTATGGCCGATAAGTAAAATCATGTACACGCAACAGAAATTACACATACATTATTTTAGCATGCGATCAAAGTGTAAAAATATACGCACTCAAAACAAAATGATCACTAACTGAAATGAAGCGCACCAAAAAAGGAGCACCACCGCTCCAGAAGAGTTATGCATAAGAGACAGAGCAAAAGAGTGCATATTCTCAAATGCGGCCGGAGAGCGTGCGTAAGAGCGAGATTTCTATGTACTCTGGTGAGCGCAGGTGCATATTATAGAAATAGCAGAAAAATAACCAAACACGTTAAGAGATAATAATCCCGCTGATGCGCTCGCTTGTCTGCTCACTGGCACTTATGTGTACGTGCGAGCTTAACGCCTTGAACATATGCATAAAAAACAAATTAGAAAATGTGGTAGCATGGCAATGCGATACCCTGTAAAGTACAGGGTAAACTACTTCTGGATGCTACGAGTCTAATAGCGACGTGCTTAGTAAGTTAACAGAATATGGTTGTTTTAGTTTTGAGGATGGCAAGACATAGCACATATTAGCCAAATCAAATAAATTGTACAAAATTTAATAACTCTTCGAAAATATTACTTATTGTTACATACAAGCTAATACATGCCTACATTGTACATAAGTTTGGTGAAATAAACAAAAACTTACCGTTTGTAGGGAAGCAGACATTACTGAATGGCGTCCAACAGCGCTATGAAGTATTTTATATGTTATTGTGCTAAAAATATGCGACACTGCTTCAGGAAGTTTTTTTCTTATTGTATTAAGCTTCGTTATTGCGTGCGCGGTTGGCTAATACAAAAATTTATTCTTGTCGTTACTCTTCTTATTTTTGGGATTATTCGTATTGATTTGCACTTTTGTTTCGCAATGTAAGTACACCCTACTGCAATTTTTATTTCACCACAGAATTTCACCGCATATGCAAAGAAAAAGCAATAACTCAACACTTCTTGAATTTCTTTTACAATGCAAAACACTTGATTGCTATACGATTCTAGGTATTACCAATTAACAATTATAATTTTCAGCCTGTCGCTTAGTTGTTTATTTATTTACGTATTAGCAAATTATATTTTTGTTTTTTTACGCGCCACTTTTAACAAGAAACGCTAATTATTCAAAGTATATAAACTGTATTTAGCTCAAATTTGGCACACTTTGCGGCAAGCTGTCGCGTTTTATCTCTTTCGTGTATATTTTTATTGTAACACGGCCACTTGTTTACTGCTTCTCATTTGTTCACCTTTTAACGGATACCATATATTGGCTGCCTTAATACACGTACGCAATTCGTCTTTTATTTGCTAGAAACTTCTCGCTCAACGTTGTTACCTCGCCAGGCGTCAATGCACGAATGAGGCTAACTTGGCGTGTAATAATTTTTTAGCACCACAGAGCAAAACAATACGAGTGCATGAATAGAGAGGCAACCGCACGCCTTACTCTTAGCTCACTTATGCGAAAACTTATCAGAAAGTTTATAACGATTGTTATTGTTTTTCATTTTTTAGTTTTTTTCATACGCATTTTTTCTGATTTGCAGTTGTTGTTTTCGATAATGTCGACTTTGTTTTCAAACAAAAGCAATACTTAAAGTGCTTTTAAGTGAAAAAAAGGGATAGATATACCACACCAAACGGACAAAACATGAAATGTTAGAAAACTCGCGATCGAACTTATATTTTCCAAAGAAATGTTAACAAAACAGTCAGTCTTGCTGTGGGATGCAGAAACACGTCACCTAGGAGCAAGCTACTCTTCCGCATCCACATGAAATGCAAACTGTATAAAATTTTTGTATGCACATACATACATACAATGTACATTTAATTGCATAGATTATTTATATGTAAATATGTAGGCGCAATGTAGCCCGTCTACTCTAAGATATTCCTTATTTTTAACTCGTTAAAATTTGAGTTTTAAAGAGTTGCCTGGTATGGTAAATTTTGTTAGGATTGCATCGCCTCTTTATTATAGGTACCTTAATTTATTAATTAATTAATTAGGCTGCGACATAGTGATCTTGATTCGTTTAGATTATAAAAAATAAAATAACGGACCGGATTTTGCACACGATAACGCGGAGAGCGAAGATAGTTAAGCGACATATGTAGTTCTTCATGAGGATTTTAAGTAGTTCGTCTTGTTGTTGTTGATTGACCATTTTTTTAAAACAAAAAGCTTTTTAAACCTAAAGAACTTTCATGAACTACAATACTAAAAAAAGTGCAAAATATAGGTTCTCCTATACAAAGCTTCCTTATTTGATAAGAGTGGACTGACGAAGCTTTGGATATTTTCAAACATATATACAGTCGACCCTCGGTTAACGAACACTTCGCATAACGAACTAGTCCTGAACGAATTGCGATCGTTAACCAAGGTTCGACTGCGTTCATATGTACTCGAGCGAGCTTTGAACATCTATCCTAAAAAAAAAGCTTTAACTATTTAATACCTATAAAGTCTAGCATAGACATTTATGTATTTTAATTTTAATTTTTGTAATATATATTTAATCTGGAACCAATCTACTATTTGCCCTTACAGTCAACCACTTTTTTTACAAGCATTTTTTGGGAACGAACGATATATTCGTATAACCGAGAATAAGGTTTCCTGTGATTTATCCCAAATCCAAATAGTATAGAGTTAGGACTTTACTATACCCACACATTTTTCACCTCCTACTCAACCATATATCTACACCCCTAGTAACATCCTTTAAGCGCAGAAAGTTTGCGCTCATTCTAATATAAAATCTCCCAGTTTTTACTAGAAGTAAAATTTGGGGTGAACTTAAAAAATCAACTCTTATAACAAAATGTTCCCAGGTACAGAGTTTAATATCACGTAACCCAACAACAGCAGCCATCATAAGGAGCTCCTAGGAAAAGGAAAACAGTAAACATGGATGATTTTCGTTTTATAATTTTTTTTATTTTTGAATGTTCAAATGTTTCTTGTTTGTATGTTGTTTCTCTTATATTCGTTTAAAATTTATTTGTGTCAACGTTATTAGTTTTGTTTTTCTTGCTTCTTACGAACGAAACGCATGTGCTTTGATTATCCCTTTTGAATTTTTAACAAATTCACAACTTTTAGACTGTGTGTATATGTGTGTGTCTGTCTGTTTGTTGCTGTTGATTTATTTCCAAAAACTTCTGGTCACGTTCAAAATAAATAGGAAAGCAGATTTTATTGCAAAAACGAAAATCAAGACTTAAAAGATAATTATATATATGTATAATATATATATAGAAAAAAAAAATAAAAAATTAAAAAATAACTCGAATTCGTTTATAGTCTATTTGAGAATGAGAAAAATTACATATAAATTTAATTTTTTCTTGAGAGAACGACGTTTCACATTTGAGCGCTTATACATATATATATAATTTTTTTATTACAAGAGTATATATATATATATAATTCTTATGCACTTCTTTGCATTTGAGATTGGCTGATTATATAAAAAGGATTTGTTTCATATAAACACTAACAATAAACAATCAACTTCGCATTTGTGTGAGAATGTCATTTTAATTTATTGTAACGGATACTTTTTTATTTTACTTCGTTTCATTTTATATATATTTATTTCTTTTTAATCAACTTAGGTGGCATGTCAGAAAATGGAACTAAAACGGCTTACAAAAATTACTTATTTTTAGAATAGTAGATACGGATATTTTATTTAAATGTTTGAATTTGTGGTTTGTCTTGTCGTTATACTTTAACATAAAATATTTTCGATTTTTATATGTATATAGGACCAAAAATAAAAATAGTATACGTTAAAAAAAAGTTAAACCTACGCGGATACATATTCAAATTGAAATTTGCTTTCGCTCATTTTGTTGAATTTTAAGATATAATTTAAGTTTTTTTTTCGTCTTTTTACTTTTAAATTTTTTTTTATTTTTGGAATTGTACACAACTTTTTTTTTTCTTTTCTTAAATATCAACTTTCCATCATACTACGCGCATAACTCTCGCTGCTTTATCAAAAAAGCTCACGACGACACGTTTTCTTCTACTTGTTTTTATACTCATGCTTTCTCTGCTTTACGCGTATTTTCGTATTTAAGTTAAATATTAAGTAATTATAGTATTTATTTTTAAGTGATAGTTTTGTTCTTTTTCGTTTTTTTTTTCCTTTTTATCTTTTTTATTTTGTTTGTGTTAATAGAACTTAGGTAGATGAGGGTTAAAAGGGGGTAGGATGTTTAAGATGTACGCAGGTTTGGCGGCGGCGGCAGTGTGTGTAATGTGTGTTTTTGTATGTTTGTCTGACGACGCCAATGACATTAAAGTCAACAACGTTTCTTTATTTTATCGTGCACACAATTAAGCAGCCACCTCACTTGCCTCCGCACCATTTTGAACATCCTCCTTTGTGGAAGCGGCCTCATCTAGTTTGGCCTTCTTCTCCGGCGTTGCAACTGCATCTTCTGCCTTGGCAACGGCATCTTCAACTTTCCTCTTCACCGCCGCTTCAGCGGGTGCAGCTTCTAATGTTTAGAGCAAAGACAATGAAGGTAATTAAAATTAAGAAACTAATTTCATGTATGCTTATCAGTATCTTACCCGTGGAATCTCCGTTGGCTGCTTCCTCATCACCATTCTCGACAGCAGCTTTGGCAGTGACAGCAGGAGTGGCTTCAGCTGTTCCGTCGGCAGAATCCTTCTTTTCGCCGCTGTCAGCTACAGTTGTTTTTGCTGCTGGCTTGTCTACATCATCGCTGCTGGCGGCGACGGCTTCAGCATCACCATTTTCCTTTGCATCACTGCTGCTAGATTCTTCTTCAGCCGCTGCGGCGGATCCATTCTCTGTGGTTGAAGGTGCTTCTTCCTCAGCTGGTGCAGCGTCTTTTTTGACAGCATCAACTTCCTCAACCTTCTTCTCAACGACGGGAGTCTCTCTACAAGATCAAGAATAAAAAAAAAAAAGTTTTAATTATCTTCTAACATTTCTTCTCTATTCTTCCGTTTATTTCCTTTCTCAGGTCACGAAGATTAAAATTTGAAATTTTCGAACACTTGACAACTCTGCACAATGCAAACAAATGCGAACACGCGCGCGCCACTAACTTCCACTTTCGTTCCGTTTCGCTTGCCTAAAACAAGTCAAAAACACATTTGCCTCTCACCAATGATCGCTGCTGCAAAAAGTACTCAGCACAAAAAAAAATTGCGCATCAAAAAGCTACTCGACTAACAACTCGTCGTCATATTGCCGACACTATGTACATTTTTTTTTGCTAATAAAAAGCTTTGCGTGGCAGATAGGATAAAATATAGGAATGCGTCTATATACAACAAAAACGAGACTTTACAAAACAAAACTGGTTTAGTGGTCGCAGCAGTTACATATAGCTATCCCACTTAAGCACACGTAACTGAAGTGTTACTGCGCTCACGGTACACAATATTCATGTGCGCTAATTTGCTCTCTAAAATGAGAGCATACAAATAAAAAAAAAAATAAGAAAAAGCATCGCAGCATGCGGCAAAGCTACAAAAAAATATCTAAAATTGCTGCAAATAACGACAAAATAACGGTTAAAAAGCCGACAGCCACGCAACACCGGCAGCTGCACCATATATTAACAGAAACCACCCTTGGAAAACAACTGTATGAATGCATGACAACCAAGCACACAGCGCCCACAGCCGCAACAACAACCACTCAACCTAGCACAACAAAACTTTTTGCTGTTAACGGTAAAGCAAGCAGAAAACGGCGACGTTGTGCTAAAAAGACGCAATGAGTCTTTTGATGTTTTCATGTGTTCGAAAATTCGAGAAACGCAATAAGCCCGCAAAATTAAACACATGGAAAAAAGAATTAATTTTTGGCGATGACAAAATACCTGTACGCGCATCATAAGCAGCAAAACAGCACTTTTTTTTTTTTTTTGCTTTTTTAAATTCAAGTTCGGTGGGAAAGAGAATGAAGCTTCAGATTATTGCAAACGCAAACAAAATACAAAAACACAACTTAATTTTTTTTTTTTGTTGGCGGGAGGAGGACAATAACACTAAATGTCTACACACACACACATGTACAACGCGGCTTTGCATCGCGCCGATACAACAAAAACTTGTAAGCAAATGCAAAAACCCACAAGCAAAACTAGAAAAACTCAAAGTATCAAAGCAAACAACAATAAGAGTTTAAAATTGGAGTAATCGTTAAATACAACAACTCTGCTCACCTCAAAAAACAGGAAAAAACCAGCACGCAAAAACTTATACATATACACACATACACGGAGAGCAAAACCAAAGAAAAATTAAAGAATGGCAAACAAAAACCAAACTGCATGCGGGGAAGGACGTACCAACAGACAAGCTCATTGTGTAGACAACAATAACGCGCGGGGCAACATATGCGGTGACTTGAATGCTTTTGCTTCATTTACTGTGCGCCCTCACTTCTTTTGCCTAAAATTTACACACGACAAACTCGTCGCTGACGACGCCACCGACAACAGCCACTGCTGCTTCTTCTTCTTCTTCTCCTTCTGCGACTACTGCTACTTTGTATTATTACCGGCGACGTCAACTGCGCTGTCGCGCGCAAATTCTTTGCCGGCCGGTGCGGTATGAGAGCGACAGAGAACGCGAACACAGTGAGCACAAATGACGCCGCGCGAAAAAACTCGACGGCGTCACTTCTTTTTCTGCTTATTATCAAACACAGATGAAACATGCAAAACGACATTAGTGAGAGCGAGATCACACTATGTTAAAAGGCAAGACTGCCGCTCTTTTTTGTGGTGTACAGACACGAATTTCAAAATTTTCACCGTTTGAACTGACGCACAATGCGATGAAAAAAATCTACACTTTGCAGTCTTTGTTTTTTCTCGTTCTTAATTATGCTTGTTTAAATTAATACACTTAAATAATTTAATTTATTTGCATATAACATTACTCACTTGTTTTCAACAGCAACGTCAGCCATTTTGTTTATAGTTAACTGTATTTCAAACTTGTATTGGCGAAAAGTGAATAATACTTTATATTTGTATTTTATTTGCGTATAAAATACAAATTGTGCGCGCACGTAACCGTTAGGAATTATAAACAAAAACAAAGATCACTTTCGTTGCGTTATAAAAGATTGCAAATTTTTGCTTTTCTTTTTGAATTTTCACAGAGAGAATGTTGTACTGACTGATTTAAAATACGTCTGCACCGCTTCACTGATGAACGCCGAATGAGAAAGATTGCTGCATTAACGCGCGGAGGTAGTCGTCGTGTGAAGTTTAAATACTGCCAACTTGTTTAGGCCTGCATAAATGCAATTAGAGTATTATTTGCGTTGATTATGAAAATTAAGTCAACCTAGTGCCATAGGCGTAAAGAATTCATTTCCGTCATCTTCTTATACAAAAAAATTATTATTGGCATGTTTTTCCTCAACTTGGGCAAGCATAAATACAGTTTGGCGCAAATCCACCGCAAATGTTACATATAATTTTGGAAGCGTTGACAGCGCTAACGTATAAATCGCTTCACTAGAGTTGACCCTATTTATTATGGCGCAATTGTGTTTTATACACTTTTATAATTTTTGCTAATTGAATTTCAATAGATACGATTTTCTTTTGTATAGAAATTTTAATTTCTATATTTAAGAGCATTATCTTAATCCTTTTATAATTCCAAAATAATAAATCGGTTTCTCATGCAATAGCTCGACAACTCTATTTCCTGCAGTTACGAATCATTTGCGGCGCAAATTATTTTTAAAGAAGAAGAAGCAGACTCAAAAGCAAGCCGCTGCTGCTCAAATATACAACATATCGTTCTTACTAGGTAAGCTTTTGGTTTTTTTGCTAATGCCTTGTTATACATACACGAACATATACACAGACAATGTGTTTTATATTATGGTAGTAAGATGTAAGTGGAATATTTATATTTCATAAAAGTATGTAATAACTAAAAATACAAAATGAGTCAAAGTTGGCGGTATACATGTTTTTAAAGATAACTGACTTGCGCCTAATTACTCTTAAGGAAAACACAAATACAAGATATACACATATATTTTGTCTTGTATATATATTTATGTAATGTGTGCACGTTAAAGTTGTATTCTGTAAATTCAAAAATGTGTTTCTATTTACAAATACACGTAAATTTTTGCGAAATATTTTGCAAATATAATGTTTTTAGTTGTATCTATATATGTATTTACATTCATACATATTCATGCATGTGTGGAGCCGGTCGCTTTGTTGCAGCTACTTTAGCGGTCTCTTTCAGGCTCATGTGTTGGCTGCCGGAACAAAGTGCTTGGTGACGAGCTAACAGCTCTTCTCTTCCGGCTCGATTGTTTCGCGTGTAAATTGTTGTAGCTGGGCCTGAAAACTACTGTAAATGTTGATGCAATTCGTGCATTCACTCTGACTCACAATAATGTTCTCGCTTTGTGAAAATATTGCGATCTCTTTTTCTCCCATTCGTAATGTTTTTTTGTAAGATTACCCGAGTGGGTAAGGTTGGCGATTTCGATGTTGCCACCAGTCAGTATTTGATACGCGCTTCTCACTGGCTGTTACTGATTTCATTTAATTACAACAACAATATCATAATGAAGTTTGGTTATAACAACGAATAAATATTAGGTGCAAAACTAAGTTCCCGCAATTTGTCAATAGATGGCTCCAGCAGTAAGTGTTGGTCAATTTCGAAATATCCAAGACGTCGTAGATCAATCTTAGACAATAAGATGGTAAACAAACTATGTTGAGATTTTGTGTTGGAGCCAACACACTTTTGTCTGATTTTGATAAACATCACTTGCGGGAATCGTTGATTGTTGTTGAGCTCCAAACAGTCTACGGAGATGCTAAAAGTGAAACAACGTGCCGAGATTGGTTCTGTCGCTTCGAAACCACTTAATTGGAAGCATTGCTCGATCCTCGATCCTAATGTAGGATCCATGCCAAACGCGAGCAGAGCTTACTTCGGCACTAGGAGTTACCCAATTAGCCATTTCCAACAAGAGATTGGAATTGGGTTGGGAATGATTCAAAAGCAAGGAACTTGGGTTTATAACAACAGCATTAAAAAACGTGCTGAAACATTGTAATATATCCAATGATTTGATTAAAATAAAAAATTTCAGACCATTGAAAACATGTCAATTTTTGATCGATTTTGAGAAGATGGTCTCCAATATTTAACTTATGTGAGAAGATAATTCACGTCAAATATCCAATAATATCTATAGTAATACCTCAGCAAAGATCAATAAATGGTGTAATATTGAATTTTAGTAAAGTTTTGTCTTAGAACAATATGAAGCGGTACTAAAGTAAAAAATTTGATAAAAAATATATATTTTTTCTTCAACTTATTTATTGAATCTCCTTTCATAGGACTAACAATAATGTTTCAACTCTTACTGATTGTTTATTTAGTCTAGCTTAACCACTACCTAAACTGGGCAACGGGCCGCACAAATATCATTGGGCTGGACGGACCTTTCGTTTTAGGCGTTTGTTTGAGTTTGTTCTGGCTAGAGATCTCGCCAGAATGTTTTGATGGTTTAGGAATTTAGTGGAATACTTGACTTGTAGCTCAGCTCACAAAAAATATGCAGACATTTCTAGTTTCGAAGGTAAAGCATCTAGTACAAATGTAGTATTATCGTCTTATATAAAATAAAGTATGAGTTAATACAAACAAACATACTTGTATTAAAAAAAAACTAATTTTTTAATCTTCGGTTCATAAGAAAACTTAAAAAAAAACAGACAGAAAGCCCCCAATATTTTTAAAACTAATACTGATACATACATACGTAAGTACACTTTAAACTATTAAATTGAATAAAAAATTAAAAAGATTTTTTACCATTGTCTTCAATGAGTGCTTCTTAGCGTCAACGGATATTTTTTAACAGGATGATGGTGTCGTTAGCATTAATTCTCTCCGCAAGCAAATAGAATAATATGTCTAAAAAGGATTATCCCCAGACATAGATGGCTCGTCAGTTAAATGAAAATATAATAAAATGGGCCTTTTAATAGGAAAGTTAAAATGGCCATAAGTTTATCAATGCGTTTTGTATGGTTTTCATAAACATATCACAGCGCAACTACCCTTGAAAAAATTCGCCGCCATATTTGCATGGCAATGAAAAATAGTTTCCACACCTTTACGTTGTTTACTGTTCAATGTCAATTTTATTTGCAATCAATCAAAAATCGCAAACAATTGACCCAAAATAATCCTTGTAGGATTTCAAATGCTTTTACCGTCACAAATTCTGCTTGATGCGTAAGCAGCCAGGCAGACAGCAACCTCTCGCAGCGCACAAACACAGGTAGCATAGTGGATTGTAGCAGCTGCAGTCAGATGCATAAAACAAAACAAAAAACGAGGAAAAGTAGTGCAATGCATCTGGCTTGATGTATTATACAAGATTACACGCATAAGAAAAATGTTTCACGTGACAGTATAGGCCTGTGCACAATGCCCGTGCTGGAGCGATTACACGGAAAATGTAATTAATTTTCTTCTTCCAGCAGCTGTGTGCGTGCGGCTGAGCCAAGAAATTCGTGTATGTACAAACATACCTACATACATATGTAGCCTATTCACTCGCACGCGCGCAATAGCCGTAGCAGCTGCATCCTGTGCTTCGGGTGGGCAACATGTTTACTTAACACCTTTCATGTCCACTGTCTGCTGCTCTAAAGGCGGCTCGTTTGCTTTTTTTTAATGCATCTACGTAATGTTTAAAATCTATGCGTAGTACTGTTGTTGTTTTGCTCGTTATTGTCTACGTAGTTTGCGTTTTCAATGCCAGGCAAGGCTGCAGCAACCAGCTGCATTATTTGCGACCTCACACACACACAGTCATGCACACATACATATTACAAGCTGTCAGTAGTCGGTTGGATTTTTTTTATGTGCCTTTAATTGCTTTTTTTTTGAGCCTTTATGTTATTAAATAATTAAGTACTGGCAAGGAATTTTCGCAATATGCTTGTAGGCATAATGCTATTTTTTGCGCGCTCTTTTTTTCCGTTTTTGTTTTGCTGCTGCGCTGACGTTTCAGTTACTTTGCTTTTGTTGTTATAGCTGTCACTGCGCTTGTTAGTAGCTTTTGTTGTTGATTTTGCTTATCTCTGGCAATGTTATCAGTGCGCTCTGTGATCTATATTTAGGCTGAATAATAAGGGTGTTCAGTGGTGGGAAACACAACTACTGTAATAATTCCTTTTTCGCAAGTTCGCTTTTTTTTCATTTATTATCATATACATTCTTATAAAATTGTGCAATTTCTATTATTTTCCCATGAAAAACCGACAGAAATCAAGAAGTAAAAAAATAATCAAAACATCGCCAAAATATACTCGTACTAAAATATTATATACACCTTTTTATAAAGCACTCAAAAAATTCGCGAACATGAAATCATTCTATTTTAATTATTTGCTTGTATACAATGTTTACATCGTACAGTAGATAACGCAAATTTTTGATAAAATTTTAAAGTTCCCAAATGCGAAAAAGTCAATATTTATGTGACTTATTTTTAAATTCTAGTTAATATTATTGATGTTGAGCAACATTATCGTTTAAGTTAGCAACATGTTCCTGCAACATATCTTACATCTATGTGTGAGTGGGAACTCACGTGCCAAGAGCTGTCACCATAAACAAAACTAGAGGGTTCCTCGACTATTTATCCAAATTCCCTAGGAACAAGCTTTTCAGCAAATTACGTTGTTCATTACTGATTAAATAGTGTTGAAAGTGAATAGAGTTGGCAGAGCACGAAACCATTCTATCTCACTCACGCCCACACAAAATATATTTTTGACTAGCGGTCGTTTGATGAGAAACTCGCGTTTTTCATTTTTGGTCGATAATACACGTGATTTGTTGTTGGAATTTGTCCCGCTCGTGTCTCGAGAGAACGTTTAATTTGTGTTCCATACTTTTATGCATTTTTTTATTTGTATATTTTAGGAATTTTATTAATAATCTGCAGCTTTAAATTATATATCTATTATTATTATTATTATTACATCTTTCAATTTAATAAGTAATGAATCTTAGGGAATTTAACATGAAATCATGAGCTTAATAATAATTTGTCTGTATAACAAGCAGACCTCTGATCCTGTCAGGGTAATTTCATTTACAATTCAAAATTAGCGTTTGCATGCAGCGCATATTATTTTTGGCTTTGTAGTTGTCTATATCTGGCTCTCATGCGTTTTTAGTTTTTGTTTTTGTTTTGTGTGCGCGCACAAAGCTTTATTGTCCTTTCGTTGAAAAAAAGCTTTCGTCCTTGTCTTCAAAATTTCTGCAGCTATTCGTCAGTGTACCGTGCGTCTTAGCTTAGTTCACGCGTGCATTGCACAAATAAACGGCGACAGGCGCACAGCTAAAAAAGTGAATAGAAAAAAAATCAAATGTAAGCAGCAGCACAAGCAAGCAAAAAAAAAAAAAAACCAGGAAAAAGGTATCAGCAGCAGAAAATTGAAAATCGCCTTTGCCATAAAATAAATCAAGCTAATGTGTTTTTATGTATTAGCATATTAGGCTGCGCTTTATTATGACTTAAACGAGCTGTAAGTGAAAAAAATCAGTTTAGGCTCGCAGCAAGTCTGGCAATTAAATTTATGGAAATTTAAATAATTAAAGCGAATATTGCGCGCAGAAAAAAAAGTTAAAAAACGACAAATTTAATAAAAAAAATAATAATAATAAAAATAAAATTATAGTGCAAGTGGCTGCAGTGACTATTAAAAAAAAAAAAGAATAATTTTTTAATAATATGCCCTAAGTTTTAGTGAAGGAATGGCTGCTGCATTTTAGCACAGTGACAACAAAAAAAAAAAATCTATTAAAATCCTGCAATTAATTGTCTGTGTATATGTATTTTTATATATGCCTATGTATTATAATAAACGCTATTTATATACATACATATATCTATGACTACATGCATGCCTGTGTGTATGCATTTCCGCTGCTGCTGCTGCTGCTGCAGCTGATGCATAATAATCATCCATAGGAGTAACTGCTAACTCGCTTTGGCTATTCCTGACATTAAGCAAGTGCTACAATATTTCAAACACAATAAATATATGCTATGCTTTTACCCACATATGCACGTACAGGCAAACAAACCAAGCAAACGAGCTAGCAAACAAACAAACAAACAGACCAGCAGTCATATGTATGTGCATACATCAAAATCACAATTGAACGGACCTTGAGCAACCTTAAAAAAGCAACAACAACAACGACGCCACTAGCAGCAGCAGCCGACACACACACTTAACACATTGTATCCAAAGGATTTTCCTGCCAAAAAGCATATTCGGCAATAAGGAAGTACTCACTTGTGTGTATTTGTAATCGCAGAGAGCGGAGAGTAGCAGAAGCATTCGCGTAAGCCAACCCAGGCGACTTAGCGCGAGCGGGAGCGTCCAACGCGGCTTGTGTGCGAGTGAGTAATAAAATGCGCGTGGCTGTTACGGCTTAACAGAACAGTGGGTAGCAAACGTTTTAATGTGCTGCACAATTTTATAAGTGTAAAGCTTTTAATGCAATCAGCTTAACGGTATTCTATGAGCATGTACTGGCCTTCGGACCCAACCTCCCGTCTGCATGGTTATATATCTAACAATTGAGCAACGATAGACAGGATATTGGCACTATTTTTACGAACTATGACAGTTGACCTTTTCTATTTTTGTATTTGCATTAAATAACCATTATATTACGAAGAATTTAGCTTAATTAGGTTTATTTAGATAATACAAATATTTGTAAGTAGAAACCTTATCAGATTACGATTATAGGAACTTTTGTTTCAAAGAAAATACACAATAAGTAAACTTATTATAATAGACCAGCATGGATCACTAACCGAAACTCAAGTAAATTTTTGCATTATTACCATATAATGACTCTTTAATGGTCGACATTAATCAAGAGCATTCTCATTATCATAATTATACAGCTGCTTGAATGAATCCCATAGAAATAGAAGATGATTTAGTACAACTTTATTGTTTTTGTATTTAAGTTCCTTCAAGTGCAGCCAGTATAGAATTCGTAATGTAAAACAAAAATGTATGCATACTAGCACGAACCTCCGGTTTCGGTACTTTATATGAGACATGCACCAAATTGAACTGAACTTGAGAACTAAGTTTGAATTATTAACTTCCGCTAATTGATATTGAAATGAAAAAGTTGTCCTTGATTTTTGTCTGCCAGTTTTTTTGTGTAATCATTGTTTTTGGTCAGCAAATACAGCTCGGATTATGTTGTAGGTTATTCCTCCAACTGTTTGGCAGCTAGAATGTCCCGAGCGAGCTGTCTTCCATTTTGCTTAACGACTTTGCCTACGCAATGTATTTCTGGGAACTGTGATGCTTTCATAAGCCATATATTATTCACGCTTATTTAGTTGATTTTAAGCCGAATGCAAAATAAATTCATTTACTTAAATGAAATTAAATATTAATGAGATTGAGGTTCGCATTCTGTTTTATTTTCGTAAAAGGTCCCCACCATGGACACTGTGCAGCGTCAGCGAAAAAGCTCTCTCACGCAGTAGCCCACTCAGTAGCGCTCTCACCCACACGCTTGAGGAGCGTCAGACTCACGCGTTGCTGTTACGCTCACGCGTCGGCAGCGCACACTTTCGTCAAATTCGCTCAGCGTGTGCCATGTGTTTATCCTTTTTAAGCGTCAAATCTAGCGTTAACTTTCTTGTTTAACCATTTTATTGAACTTCTATTATTTACCTTTGCGCCAACGTATAGTCAACGGAAGCCAACAATAACAACAAAAGTGACGGGGGCGAACAAAAAAAATCGAACAACAAAAAGCACAAAGCAAAGCAAAAAATCAACAACAGGATGTCACTATACATAAAATAGAAGCAAAAACAGTGAAAAGCAAACAACAAAAAAAAAATAGAAAAACAAGTCACAAAGCTAAGAGGCAAATTTCCCAAAGGTGCACCACACGACTTTTGTGTGGTTTCCATTTGCTGTTGTGATTAGTTGTGTGCTTTTGTTGTTGTTTATATTAAATTAAGAAAGTAAACCGCACAATAAAAAAGCGAAACGACAAACACAAAAGTCATCAAGGCAAGGAACACAAGTAAGCAACACCTCGCAGCCAACACACATACAATCCCGAGCACAATGCCCGAACAGAAAAGCAGCGTCAATGTGGAAAATGGCTTAGCGGACAGCAACAACACAACGAAGCCAACAACATCAACAACAACAAAAGCAACAGCCATATTCAAGAGCAAAAAATCTAGTGCCGATGATGCAATAGCCTCCGGTGGCGGCGTTGTGCTGCTGCCGGCACGTGTCCTTAACGAACTCTATCACAATTATGCGATCAAGCAACGTCGCAGCGGTCTGAAATGGTTTCTCTTTCCCGCCGTGCTATTTGTCTTCTGGTCGGTGATCGTACCCGCAGAGCAGAAGATCTGCACAAGGAGTAAGTACCCATCTCATCATCATCTTTCACTTAAAAGCCAACTCCTCTACATTCCCCGCCTTCCTCCTCTGCACTGCAGTCTTCAGCCTGTGCATGTTGGCCAGCTACATGGGGTGCGTGGGCATGCTGCACATCGGCCGCAATACGAATAACACGCTGCTGCGCAAGTTCCATCAGTATCTGCTCGTGCTGACGCCGAACATCATGTGGACCACCTGCATGCTGCATATGGTCATCTATATGTGCTCCATGCAGGCCCTGGGCATGTTCTCTGCGCGGTAAGTGTCTGCCAGCGACAAGTAAGCGGCGTCGGTTTGCTTATGGCCATCCATGGCAATCCATTTGCAGTGACATACTCGGCTGGGTGTTGCTGCTGAACTTCCTCATCTATGTGACGCTGCCGGTGCCGTTGATGTATGTGAGTGCAATCGGCTTTTGGACGTATGTCCTGTGCGTCATCTTGCCCGTCTATTTTGCGCGTGATGAGCTGCTGCTTTTGCAGACAACTGGCGCTAATGCGGCGCTGATTGCAGCTGCGGCTTTGATTGGAGTTGGCTATTACATAATGGGCGAGGCGAAGCAGAAACGTGCTTTCCTCGAGGCTAAGAAGAGTCTGGAGGTGAAGATGGTCATCGAGGAGCAGTCGGCGGAACAGGTATATGAGCAAATTGGCATCCCACTCGAGTTGGCTAAGCTGAGCTCAATTGTCTCTTTGCTTTGTACTTTTCTTTTCGTCACTTAGGAACGTCTGTTGCTGTCCGTCTTACCTAAACATGTTGCTGTCAAAATGCGTGAGGATTTGGGCTCATCCAGCTCGGAACCATTCAAGAAGATTTACATGAGTCGACATGAGAATGTGAGGTAAGCATTAAAACTCAGACTCAATCAATTAGTTGCAGATGTATTTCACTTCTTATGTATTTTAAATCGGTAGCAAAACTCAAATAAAAACTAGAACTTCATGCACAACAAGTATTTGTTAGCAGTAGTATATAAACGCTTTTTCCAAGGACGAGGAAATTTTATAATCGACTAAAATTACTTACAACTTTCAACAGTTCAGAATTAGCATAAAAGAGTTGTCGCTAGAGTTCAGATAGATCCCGGTATGAATTTGTTTTTTTTTTTCTGCCTTAAAGGCTCAATGCAGAGTAGAGATGCACTCGAAGTCGAATGTTTAGGCGCGAAGAGCCATCATGGACCCCGAAGTCCCATGCCCATTTCCCATGCAGAGTAAAAAATAAAAAACAATATATAAAGAGGAAACATATTGGATACGGTTCACTAAAAGGGTTAAATATGGTCCTGTATGAGTCAGCTACAAAATTCCTTTAGTTTTCTATTTTCTCACGAATTTTAAAGTCTATCCAAATGGCATATAGGAAATAGCCTTAAATAAATTATTTTTGGTTTGATTTTACTTACACATCTTCAAAATAATCAAATTGAAAACTGAATAAATTTTCTTACTTAAAATAAATATAATCTTAAAATGAACTTTTTTTTGTAATAATCTAAAAAAAAATCGAAAGCATACTTTATGCGGATATTGTCGGCTTCACAGCAATATCGTCAACGTATAGCGCACAAGATTTGGTAAAAATGCTCAACGAGCTTTTTGCACGCTTCGATAGGCTTGCAGAGGTAAATTTTTTTCACTTGAATCCAGTCACTGAACCCTGTCCCACTTTTTTAAGTTGACGATAATGAACAATTTCGCATTGTCCGAACGTTTTGATTTTGTACCTTGACTTTTTTATGTTATTATAATTTCTGTTGAGTTCGGACTTGGCCAAGCGTTTATTATTTTTTCTGGTTTGCCTTTTTGTACGATAATTTCAGTTCATTTAAGTGTGCAGACAACAAAACGACAATAACAACAATAACAACAACGACAACAACAATTATGACCCAAGCATATTGTGTGCAGTCAAGTGTATGCGAAAGCAGCATTTTACATTTTCCTATAGTATATAACATTTTCTGTTTGTTTTTTTTTTTGTTTTTATTTTTGTATTTGTTTGGGTTCCTTTTTTGTAATTTTTGCGCTTTTGGCTTTTTCGCCTTTCATTTATTATTTTGAACTTATTTTGTTCTTTATTTACTTTTTACTGCTTGCCATTGACTTTAAATTTAATCAACTGCGCGCCTACAACTGTCTTTCATCCACTCACTTACTCTCTCTCTCGCTCTGGCTCTCGCTCACCCTATCTCTCACAATTTTCTTTTCATTTGTTGTTTTGCACACGCAACACAACAGAAATATCAACAGCTGCGCATAAAAATTCTCGGTGATTGTTATTATTGCATTAGCGGCGCACCCGACGAGCGACCGGATCACGCGGTACTCTGTGTACACATGGGACTCTCGATGGTGAAGGCAATCAAGTAAGTGTCGAAAAATCAACGTTTGTTCAATTAATTTTAATTGCACTCAGCGCCTATCAAACACACACACACACACTCTACGTGAATATATTTATATGCACACATACACACATACGTGCATAAGTTTCAACATATAAAACTAATAATTTTTGCTTTGCATACTTTTCTGCGCGTCGCGCTCGATGGCCAATCCATACGTTTAAACTTACGTTCGCTCGCTTGTGTATTCGTTTGTACGTGTGTTCGTGTGTTCGCTTGTTCGTCCATTCGTTGCTGCCTGGGTCGGGGCTCGTTGGCACGTCGTCATGCATTTGCTAAAACGTCGCTCGTAGATATGTTCAGCAGAAAGCTAATTCACCTGTTGATATGCGTGTCGGCATACACACGGGCGCCGTGCTCGCTGGCATACTGGGACAGCGTCAATGGCAATTTGACGTTTACTCCAAGGACGTTGAGTTAGCTAATAAAATGGAATCAAGCGGAAAAGCTGGGTAAGTATGAGTGCACGAGTGAGTGTGTGCCAGTGTGCAAGTGTGCAAGTGTGCGAGTGTCTGTGTGCGCGTTCGTCCAATGTCATAAACTCATAAATACCGTTAGCTAGTTAACTGCTAAATGTCATTATGCATTAATAATGGATAATGACGTTGATAAGTTGACAGTGCGTAAATACGAGTAACAGTAAATATGAAAGTGTGGCTAGCAGAGATTCCTTTAGAGTCGCCGTGTGTGTGTGTGCGTGTCGCTTTTCTATTTTATGACAGCTTGCGAGATGGCCTGGACTTAATGGGCATGTGAGTGTGTATGTCAATCCGGAACATTAATTAAAATTGATCAAACGTCAATTGTGATTCTATACACAAAGAAATATAATATGCCTAATGTCTATACACAAATAGATTTGCCACAATAGCTCATTAGGAGCCAAGTCCCAACTCTCGTTCCGCTGGTCTTTAATGAGCTTAATTGCTACTGTTGCTCGTGGGCTGTAACTAAACTAATGGGCTCAGCACTTAATTGAAATGTGAAATATGAGTCTAGTCAAATGATGGATTTTAATATATGGTTCGCCTTTAGTAGGAAGGTCTACACTCTCTGTGGCGAAACAATGGTTATTAAACAATCATCACTACTGCTCGGGTGTAATTTGTTTCTACTAAACAATTGTCTGAGAGCCCAGCCGAGTCGAAATACTGTTCTCAATAGCCTCTACAACATGGTCTCAGTGTGACTGTTGTTTCATAACGAGTTTGCAAAAAACAAAAAAAAAAAAACAGGACGCCGGAGCGATGGCATTAGTATGAATAGTAATACCAAGAATTTCTTCTCGTATAAATATTCTAAATAACCATAATCCATGCGGCTCAATGACAGATGACAACATGATCCAACCCTGTGTCGATCAGAGATGATACATGCGACTATGACTAAATCTATTATAAGTATTAAAATAGTTTAAGAGGGAAAAAAGTTTAATTTACTTGCTCTTACTTTGAATTCCTTTAGTAAACTTATTTAAAATTTTGCTCAATTGATGTCAGATTGTTTGTTATTGTGTGATAATGATGGATGATTCAAATTCGTATAAATAAGTAATGATAATTCATATGCATATCTTAGCCGTGTGCACATCTCTGATAAGACTCTCGCCTTTCTTAATGGAGAATTCGAGGTGGAGCCAGCATTTGGTGAGAAACGTGAGGAGTTACTACGCATTGCGGGTCTAAAGACTTACTTCATAACGAAAGTGGTGAAACCGGTAGGTAGACAAGACCAGACCAGACCAGACTCGACCAGACTCCAACAAGTAATTCCACAATTCTTGCACAGTTTGCCTCGCCATGCGCTAAGAAAATCAACGAATCAAACGGCATTAATGCAACAAACAACGACAACAACGATGAACCCGATGCTCTGGATGAGGACTTACTCGCCGATGCCAATGCAAAGCCGCCGGCAGCGCCACAGCTTACTGCGGAGCAGCAAAAGGCACGCGCGGCAGGTGATAAGAAGGCCAAGCAGGAGAATTTCAAACAACGCCTGGAGGACGAGCTTGTCTCACGTAACGGGCACGAGTGCGTATAGAGTGAAGGGAAGCGGGAGTGCGGAAGTCTATATTATAAGAAATACTTTCTGTCCATCATTTAGGAATCTCACCAAGGAAACTACCTTCTTTTTGAAGTTCAAGAACAAACAACTAGAATCGGCCTATGCCAGCTACCGGGAGCCCTACTCTTCGTTCCCGCTGATTGCTGCATTACTCGTGCAGTGCGTGGATGTCGCCTACTCTTATCTCATCTTGCCGCGCACCGCAGAACAGCTGCTGAGGATCTCCGCTCCTCTGCTGCCCTTAGCTCTTCTGGTATTCATTTCGATTGCGGAAAGCTTTCCCACATATCTGCCACAGCTTTTTGTCGCATTGAGCAAACGATTCAATGATGTTACCTTCGTGCGTGAACTTGCGGCTATAATTATTGCACTCACCATTGGCCTCAGCAATGTCATTGATATGGTGAGTGTGTGCTCGTGGGGGCGTGTGCCCACACGCCATTTGACGGACGCCGTCGCAGACATGCACGGCTGTCACTTGACTATCGATTTTCTTTCACCTTTAACTACATTTCCCATTTTGCCTCTCTTTGCCTTTGACAGTGGTCCTATGTCGGCTTCGAACAACGTGTCACGGCAAAGGCGTCCGCATTGGAGGTGAACAGCTCGGCTGCGTCGTTGCCTTTGCCGGTTGCCGCAGCGTTGCAGGCTTTTGTAACTGATGACAGCGCTGACTTGGCCAACGACGAGCTGCAGGATGTGCTATTGGACAAAGAACACACACTATATCCGTCCTACCTGAGTAATTTCGGCATTTTAATACTCATCGCCATTGCGGTTATCGCACAATTGACGCATGTCACGAAGATTGTCTTGCTTGTGGCTATTTCCGGTACGGCTTTTCTTCACATTTCTCGCAGATTTGTTTTACTAATTAGTGCACTTTCAGTCTTACATTGTTATTTCAATATCTTTGTCTTGGCGAGTGTGTACACCTACGAGGATGAGTTGGCCCTTTATCCGTGAGTACATTCGCAAAAACGTGAGAAGTCTATTAAAGACTTGAGTCGAGCATTAATTTAAATTTAAAACCTTTACCTGAGAAATCTTTTGCTGCCTACTCCTTCTTAGTTTGAAACATGAAACCTTAAGACTTGCCATCCAAGAGTCCTTTAGTTTTACTGCAGCTGTGCTTTTCAATTTAACATCGTTCTGCTTAAGTAAGCTAATCTTATTTAAGCACGGCGCGAAGTCAACTTTCTTCTTCTAATTTTGGATTTTCATTACCTCATTTCAATTGCTTTGAAGTTCTAAGGAAGTAAGAAGGAAATCAAGTAATATAATCCTCTTGAGAAAAATTTCGACATCTTTATATGTAACTAGCGGACCTGGCAAATGTTATCCTTCCCATTTTTATAATGTATCCTATTTACCCGATATCCTCTACAATAGTACAAAATTTCATCAATCTGCACCAAATAGTTTTAAAAATATTATAAATTTTGATTTTCTCGTACATACGGGGGCGTGGCACCACCTATTTGAGAATCTAAACTATCCAGGGCGCCACCAAAACGCATATAAAAAAAATTTATTCAAATCGGTCCAGTCGTTTATGAGGAGTTCAGTGACATACACACGTACAGTAGAATTATATATATAAAGAAGATGTGGAATATTTCTCCGTAGGCAGAGCAGTGGGGTCTCTTCGCAACTATTCGTTGAGTTTGTGGTTATGAATAGATGATTCTCCAGCTAAGGACAGATTTTACCTCTTAGGTGGCATAATTAAAGATGTACAGCACAGTTCAATTGCAGTGGAGGCATCTTCCCTTGCACACATCTTATTATTTCTATTAAATTTCCTCAAGACTTCTTAGGTGACTAACACAATCTCGCCTAAAAAATAAAATCTTTTAGCCTCATATCAACGCGTTTCTGTCACTCGGGTCTCTTGCTGGTAGCTGCGCTGGCACTTTGCTTTCTGGCACGACATGTAAGCTCGTTTGAACATGTTGAGTAAATAGTGTGCAAGCTAACTAAATTCTTGTCTTAATCGGTAGATGGATCACGAGGATCGTGTCATTTTCAAGTGGAAGAACGAAGTGGCCGAACAAAAGGAAACCGCCAACGATATGCGTCAGCGAAACGAGGCTTTGGTCTACAATGTGCTGCCCGGACATGTAGCGGAGCATTTTATGAAGAATACAAAGCGTTCGCACGATGATCTCTACTCGCAGAGCTACGCCGAGGTGGGTGTGCTCTTTGCAAGCATGCCAAATTTTTCAGGTAAATGTGAAATATACACAACAAATATAAATTTAATTACTTAATTGCTTCTTTGCAGATTTTTACTCCGAGGAATCAGTCAATAATCAAGGTCTCGAGTGTTTGCGTTTCTTGAATGAGGTGATCTCGGATTTCGATGCTGTAAGTATTTGGTTGCTGTCGTTAAGTGCGCTGTCAAATTCTCACTAAGGTTGTCCTTGGCTACAGTTGCTTGAGCTGCCGCAGTTCCAGGATATTATTAAAATCAAAACTATTGGCTCCACCTACATGGCCGCTAGCGGCATTAATGTGCAACGCGAACTGACTGCCGATGATCCTATAACAAAACGCTGGTCCCATCTGGCCGTGCTGGTCGAGTTCGCTTTGGAGTTGACAAAAACACTGCAAGGCATTAACGAACAGTCCTTTAATCATTTCGTACTGAAAATGGGCATCAACCACGGTCCGATCACCGCCGGCGTCATTGGCGCACGCAAGCCGCATTACGACATCTGGGGCAATACAGTGAATGTGGCCTCGCGCATGGAGAGCACCGGCAAGGCGGGTGCCATACAGGTAATACGCCACCTTCCACCAACTTAGAGCCTTAACTCTTAACTACTAACTCATGCAAATAACCAACAGGTCACCGAGGAAACCTGCAATATACTCGAAGAGTTCGGTTATACCTTCTTGCAGCGTGGCCTGGTCGCTGTCAAGGGCAAGGGGCAATTGATGACCTACTATCTACAGGTGAGTGCGCTTGTCAAAGGCAGATGCCAGTTGAGATCTCAATGCTGTCAAATTTCAGGGTAAAACCGATGGCCAGGTGCCTGCGAAGCGCAGCTCAAAAACAAAGAATGCTGCGGAACTGCAGACGTCTAATAAAGGCGCATCCGCAGCTGCGGTGACGACGTCAATTGCAGATTGCAAGCCAGAGCCGCAAGATCTGGAAGCCGACATGAAGACGCCATTGCTCAAATTGAAAGCCAATGGCGAGCGTGAGGCTTCCTCGGAGGAAATGGCAAGTAAGTCGATTGTAAGCAATGGCGAGAAGCAGCTGCTACTGGACTAAGGAGTGAGGAAGAGTGCATGGTTGGCACATGGGCTGCAGTTTCGGCAGGCCTGAAAACAGTGAGATCTCAAATTAATGTCATACGACGATAAACATAAAAAAACATACTTTCGCTTAAGTGAACAACTCTAAATCCCTTAAGGATGCATTGGCTATGGTTTTGAGTTGACATATTTCTTATGCTAACGTTAAGGGTTTTATCCATATCTTCACTAACACGGCAACACAATTCTTTTTAGAAGCTTAAGGATTCTACTTTCTAAAGCTGCGCTCTGTAATTTTCAGCAGGAAATCTCTAGCATTATTGTGAGCAACGGAATACTTTCTGCGAATTTCCGGCAACTTTTTTTAAAAAAGTTATAACATTATTCAACATCTTTGGGATTTGCGGTTTCAGGTCGTAATAAGTAGCCTCTAAAATCCTGAGACGTGAACGCAGCTTGAAGCATGTTAATGCTAGAAGTCCCAATTTGTTCGATGCGCACTTTAATAAAAAGTTTTTTTTCCTCTTGAAAATATTTATTTCACCCAACAAAAACGGTTCGATTGCGAAAATTGTTAGCAAATAAAATTGTCAAGTGCGAACACTGCTAAAGCATAGCAACCGTATACATATTTCCCTTTCAAATAAATGACAGACTTTATAAAATGATTTCCATCAACTTATAATTTTATATAAACTTTATCACAATGTCTGCCGTACAAATTGCTTCGTGTTACCCACAGCAGTACTTGGTACTATAAA
This sequence comes from Stegana nigrithorax, assembly GCA_037044495.1. Taxonomy (NCBI): domain Eukaryota; kingdom Metazoa; phylum Arthropoda; class Insecta; order Diptera; family Drosophilidae; genus Stegana; species Stegana nigrithorax. The sequence goes on along the minus strand of JBAMBQ010005366.1, from coordinate 222,691 downwards.
AGAAACTTAGGCTCTAATTAGAAATTAGTTTATTAATTTATTTAACTTCCTAGCGTATTTATTATGTGTGTGTATGTATGTATTTTGTGAGAAACAAAAAAAAAAAAAAACTTAAGAATTACATTAGTATTATTGATATTTATATATATAGAAAAATATTTTCATTAGCGTGTTACTAAATAAAAATGTAGGGAATTTTTTCTAAAAATCAAGAGGCATAAAGTTAACTGTTATGATTATAATTATTTAATTTTTTTATTTTCAAAACTAGTCGCATTTACTTTTGTTACATATATTTTACTTACGAAAAATCTTTACACATATATAAATATTCGTGTATAAATAATTTTTTTATACATATAAAATTGAATAAATTGTAAACTGTGTACCTAAAACAAAGCAGAAAACAATGATGCTATTTCAAAAACTATACTTAAGTCAAGTCTAACTTCAGTAAATAAATTATTATTATTTTTCTTTTTAACTGTAATATAAAAACAAAAAGAAACTGTAATATACAACTATACTCCTAAATGGCTTTACTAAACTAAATGTGTAGACACAATGAAAACAAAAAAAAAATCATTATAAACAATATTAAATTTAAATTTATCTACAAAATACATGTGAAACCATACAATTTAAAAGTTAGTACACAAAGAATATGCATTAAGCGAAAACCTATATTATAAAATGTAAGATTAAGCTTAAAAAAAAAAAAAGAAGAAAATCCGGATCCCACCACAAAAAGCAACCCACAAACAAATAAGAAACGAGTCCAACATTGAATAATTGACATTTGCTAGAAGCGCTAAGAAGAAATATTTAGAAAGGAAACAAAATTAAAATAAATTAAATTATACATAATTCAAAAAATATTTACAACGGCTACAGCGGCTCTTGCATACCCGGCACGCACACGATTAAATTATGCAGTTACGCATACTTATTGGTTTATAAAAAAAAAAAATTGGAAAATATAAACAAGCAAGTGCAAACGATATCCGCAACAGGGTATGCAAGTAATCGCGTAGTTGCTCTACATAAATGTCTAACAAATAAGAAAACTATCGTACTTATAGAAACTCAAAAGCTTACTTCAACGAATTAACTAATACCAAATAGAAAGAAAAATCTCAAAACCTACAAAACTTCTCCAAGAAAAGCAAAAACTTAACCTTAAACATTGGACTTCACTAGTAATACTAACTTTTCAACGAAACGTAACTCAGCTGTAATGTTAGGCACAATTGTTCAGTTTTAAGTTGAAAGCTCAACGACGGGGCATTAACTACGATGATCAGCTAGACATTTTTTTAAGTCCGGATTTTTAATATTAATTGAATTATTTTTTGGTTTCTGTTTGCTTAGTTTATTTTAACTGTCAGTTAAGTTTGACCGCCAGTTGATTTTGCCATAAGAAGTGTGGTTCAAGTAAAGTCACAGTTGGTTGCATTAGCCACAATTTGTTACTGACAGTTAAATTAATAATTGTTTTGAATGGCTTATATATTTAAATAATTAAACATGATTAATTGTTTATATGATTTTCATTTTCATATATGTAAACTATTATATATTTTAAAATTTGTTTTTGTTCAGCAGACAGTTGATTTTGACTGTCAGTTTAAGTATTGTAAATTTACTGGGTTATTCAATTTCAACTGTCGGTTTATTTAAGCTAATTAGTTGATAAAAACTGTGATTTAACAAACTACAACTGTCGTTTGTTTTTAATTCGATTAACACTGAAAGTTTCTGTTAACTGTAAGTTAGTTTTTCGTTGTCAATCTTTAAGAGTTAAGTAGTGTCATTTTGAATTAAAGATTTCAAAATTTGAGCTAAATGTGAAAATGAAGTAAAAAGCAATTATTTCAATTATTTACTTTTTTAAAAGCTGCAACAACTGAAAATAGCTGCAACTCTGCAACGAATCTCACCTCAATATTTTATTTGCTATTGTCTTAAAATAAAATAAAAAACAAAAAAAACAAAAAACAAAAAATCAAACAAATCAAGAAAACAACGCACGCACAGTTTATCACGATTTACATTGGCTAAGTATGACAATCAACGAAATGCCAGCACAGATCAAGCAAGAAATGCGTACGTATTTTGTCAGCATGCAAGTCGGAAGTAGGAGAACACTTTAGTGGATTCTAACCACTGTCACGCTTCATGCCTAAATAGAAAAATAAACGAGCGGGCTTACTTGCTACATTTAACAATTGTTTTCTTCATTTTCATTTCAAAATCTCTTAAACTATATGCAAAATGTAAATTTCAGAAATTCAACGCCTAAAGGCAATTAGTTTTTAAGCTATAATTAAGACATGTGTACAACAACAAACACAAATTAAAAGTGCATACTCAAAGCACAACAAAAAAGAAAAAAAAAAACATTCACTGTTGTATTTTTCTATTATTTTATTTGTCGTATATACTTACATATATAGAAAATAAAGTAAATAAAATACTTATTAGTGAAGAAAATTTCTGACATTGCGTTTTTTCAAACCTTATCTTAAGGAAACCTTTCTTTGCAGTTGGCCGTCATTTAAAGGCTTCACTGTTGCTTAACCGTACAGCAGAGAAGCGAGCGCCGGCAAAACCAACAAAAATAATAATGAAAAAATCGAAAAATTAAGCAAATTTCTACCTCTGTACATAATATTGTTGATCTTCTTCACAACACAAGTATCGATCACAACTGTAACGTCTTTGCAGTTCCACAAGTACTACAAATTGTAATATACATTAGGACGTTCCATTGTATGCATACTGACCCTTAAACTATGAAATGGGTAATTTTCTCTATTAAGAACTATTATGTCTAATGGACCACAAAATACAGTAGATTCTCACAAATTAGAATAATCAGAAATTCGAATCTCTCAGAAATTAGAATTGATGTTTGTAAAACATTCTAAAATTAAAATTTAAAATTCTAATTTCTGGTGGTCTGGTCGTGGTTTTTTTTTTTTTTTTTTGGATTTATCTGTTATTCGTTATTTTTTTTTATTTTTTGTTATTATTTTTTATTTTGTTATTTTATTAAATAAAATAAAGCCAAAAAAAATCGAGTGTATTTTTTTAAGTAAGTTTTTTTATTTTTCTATTTTTATTCGAATAAAAAATGATCCAGAAATTAGAAAATTTCAGAAATTAGAATTACCTCAAAAACAAAGTGGTTCTAATTTGTGAGAATCTACTGTAATAAGATTTTAAATAATTTTCTGTCTTCAATTATTTTTGATTGACTGAAGTAAATGAAATTTATTTAATGAATTAGAGATAAATACCTTTTAGTTGGAAGTGATTATAACGAGAAAATAAAACAAAATCCTTTAAACTTTCCAATTTTTAATATCTTAATGAGTTCTTGTCCGAAAAATGACTTCTAAGCCATGTGCTTAAAAAATCATTTTATCGCAATTATTTAAAACACAAAAAATAAAAAAGAAAGTAAGTGGCTTTTGGTAGACTCGTACTTTTTACACGTTTGAATAATAATTTTGGGTTTTTTATTTATAGAATTTTTTGTGTATATATTTTTGGTATGTTAGTCATACCATAAAAAACTGATAAAAGTTATATTTTCTCATATAAAAAGAGTCAGTTTTGAAAACAGATAAACAGTTTAAAAAAGTTCAGCCAGTCGAAGTGTAACAAAATTATAATGGCAAAACCAAGGCTAGTGATCGTCATCTCCTCGGTACTTCAATTATTAGTTGTGACCAATGGTTGGGAGTACGGTTAGTGCAAGATAATAGAACAATAGAATTAGCTTGAATGGAATGTGTCATTTTAGATAATACAAACACATGGATTAACTTCAAAAGTTTCGAACCGAATTTCCCTGATAATGCAGTCGCCGGCGGCTGGTCTACTGTATCCGGATACAAGTTTCATGTGGGCAGAGTGCTATACAATAATTCTGTTGCAGTCGCTAAGGTTGTTTCCGAAAAGGGTTATGCCCATTTTGACAGATCAGGGCTCGAAGTGACTACTGCTGGATATGCTGTGCTTATTGAAAACGGAACTTACTCGTGGATCAAAAGTTTCGATGGCCATTTAGAAAATAATGCCGTTTCGGTTGGCACCGATTCTGAAGGACGTCAAGTGTTTGTTTGCCGAGTTATCTGCAGTACAGGCTTAATACCCGGCCAATTGACACGAGGCTTTAAATCTTGTGTTGTGAGCGACATTTATTTGAGCTGTCTTTTAACAGACAAATATGAAATATTGATAAAAAATTAAACAGGTATTAAAATAAAAACATATAATAAAGAAATGTTACGCATATTTATATGGGATATGAATAACAAATTTGAATTAATTTTGAAAATTGCATTTTTAAGTTTAAGTCTCTTTAAAACTAAACAACAAAAAATTATTTTACTTCATTATTCATATAATCACTTCATTAAACAAATCACTTGTCAATAATAATAACTATACTCCTCAGTTGAAAACTAATATTAAGCTAAACACTATTAAAAATGTATATATGTATATAAATAATAAGATATGAAGGTAATAAAGAATTGAATTGAATCATCATTAAATACGATATACATACAAATGTAATGTTTATATATTTTAATCATAAAATTACTGAGCATAAAATTACTTGATCTTCGTTTTGTTAAATTTATGGAATACCTTAAACTAAACTTCAGGTATTTAATGGTATTTAACAAGGTGTAGTTGGGTTTTCTGAAATATTTCAAGTTAATTAACTTTTAATTGGTTAAATATGACCGAATTATGTTTTGCTGCAATTGGGTCTAAAGATTAAAGGAGTGGCTGGGTGGCTGCATGAAGCTGACAATTTTATTCGCGTCTTTTCGCTGTGCAGGTAGCGGCATGCGTGGACCAAATGGTGGCGCGTGCATGGAGTGATTACACACCAGCGGCGTATCGTAACGTTGCCTTATGTTGGCGTCGACAGTTGTGCCTGGGCATATAGGCATCGTTTGTGGTGGTAGGGATGGCGATTGCATGCTCTTGCGGCGTTGGGTGGCACTGGAAGTTAAACAGGAAATAAATGAATTAAATAATATTATTGAAGTAAGGAAGCGCAAAAACCGTTCCCGCAGCTCCTTTTCACGTTGGCGTTGTCGCTTGATCTGCATGGCACGACTTTGTAGTTTTCTGCGCTCCAAGCGTGTTTGCTCAAGTTTCAAATACAGTTTGCGGCAGTGATCCTGCAGTGTATTTACTTCTTCAACCATGCTGTGCCATTTTTTCTCCTTTTATAAAATAACGAACAATTACAAATTGTATTTTATGGTGATGTTACTATAACAAGCACGTACCGACTTTATGATATGCTTATAATAATGCTCGCAATGCCCCTTCTGGAAATTTTCAATCTGAATATGATTCAGTCCGTCACGCCATGGTTCGGGATGAAATAAATCCTTTAAATTATTTGGCATTGCGTTGCATATTTGACGGCCGCGCACACTCTTCTTACATAAAGAGCAGCGGTAGCAAGGCGCATCGTTTGGTGCATTACCCAAGCCAATTGTGGTACAACTCTCGCAAGTAAGATGATGGCAAGCGAGCAAAAAGAATCGTTGTTTCTTAAAAATGTAATTTTTGAAGCAGCGATTGCAATGTATCCAAAGCAGAAGTGGATTGAAGGGTGTCTTCGGCTTTGTCGCAGCTGTTTGCGACTGATGCATTTTTTCGGCGTAAATGAAACGGATTGCTACTAAATATTCAATTTAAACCGTTACCTTATAGGTAAATACCAACAGTGTTGCATAACTGAATTTTAGACATACTACCTAATAAATGTTCAACATTATCGTAACACAGTTGCCAACACAAAGTATTTTTTAAACTTAACACTTAAAATTTTTCTCATGTAGTAAACTATTTGAAAGAGCACCCTGTGGCCAACACCACACCCCAAAATGTCGTCCAAAATCGGAAATTCATGCAAAATGTCAAATTCAAATGCTAGACTCTAAGACTTAGATCAGGCAATCGGTACTGTATATACCAGCATAGCAATATTTCGAATTAATAAATAAAATGAACATGACAGGATAGTTTGTATTGCAACACTGCAGCAGAAATTAGAAAAAACAAAATTGGCTTTCGTATGTTGCATAGCTAAATTTCCCTTACAACTTACCATGTAACTTATGGTAATGTTCTGGTCAAAAATTTGTGGTTTGATATGCTGGCAACCCTAGCACTTTCACATTGTGCTATCGCATTGGTACGATAACAATCGTAAGGTTGGCATTATTGCTTGGCATAACTTATTCTGTCTCTTCTATAAAACGCCATTGCAGCGTTTAGACGTTTTAAAAAGTTGGTCCACGTAAAATCTAAAAACATCCAAAATGGTAATTGAATTTATAAAGAATTAAGTGAAAATACAGAAGTTGCAATTGCGTTGTTTGCATATGCCATAGTTATTATGCATTTAAATTGGTGAAATTGTGGTATAAAGTGCATCGAAAAGTGTGTTGTGAAATTCGAACAAAGAAATGACTTTTATGACGTATGCAGCTTTTTTCCACACGCTTTGCTTGGGCGGTGGGCGTATCGTAAAGTTTGGATAAGTGATACGCAAGTGTTGCAACGAATGTTAATTTCGTAGAAAATGGCAAACAATGCAGCAAACCTTTTTTGTTGTGAAAGAAAATTTGTGTATTGGCATGACAAACTAACCTCAAACTACAGTCGCCATATTTAATTGTTGCTTTACTTTGTTACTTACCTGACTCTCCTTTTTTTTTTTGTCTGCGCGAATAATGTGCCTGACATGATATGTAGGTCAACTTCACCGTCGACGAAATCCGTGGCTTGATGGACAAAAAGCGGAACATCCGTAACATGTCCGTCATTGCGCACGTCGATCATGGTAAATCAACGCTTACCGATTCGTTGGTTTCCAAGGCTGGTATCATTGCTGGCGCTAAGGCAGGCGAGACGCGTTTCACCGATACGCGCAAGGATGAGCAGGAACGTTGCATTACCATCAAGTCAACGTAAGTAGTTTAAAAATGAAAACGAAAAGCCTACGTGCTTTTATGCCCTAATCTATTTTTATCTTTGCAGCGCTATTTCCATGTACTTCGAGGTTGAAGATAAAGATCTTGTCTTCATTACACAACCCGATCAGCGTGAAAAGGAATGCAAGGGTTTCTTGATCAACTTGATCGATTCACCCGGTCACGTTGATTTCTCATCGGAGGTCACCGCTGCGCTGCGTGTCACCGATGGTGCGCTCGTTGTTGTCGACTGTGTGTCGGGCGTGTGCGTCCAGACTGAGACCGTTTTGCGTCAAGCCATTGCTGAGCGTATCAAGCCTATTTTATTCATGAACAAGATGGATCGCGCTCTGCTTGAATTGCAATTGGATGCCGAGGAGCTGTACCAGACGTTCCAGCGTATTGTGGAGAACGTGAACGTCATCATTGCCACCTACAATGACGATGGTGGTCCAATGGGAGAAGTCCGTGTGGATCCCTCAAAAGGTTCCGTCGGCTTCGGTTCGGGTCTGCACGGTTGGGCGTTCACGCTCAAGCAGTTCTCCGAAATGTACTCCGAAAAATTCAAGATCGACGTCGTCAAGCTAATGAACCGGTAAGTGTGTGCAAATCAAAACAAATTTTGGGGGTTCAGTTGGTCTTGGAGCATGCTTTTAGCACAATTCGTGTTGCGCGTAAGTGGCTTGTCGGTGCGTTTACGTTCCGGCATGCGGCTGAGGATCGTGCAACAAGTGCCGTAATAAAAGCAGAGCGAAGATGCTCGAATGTTTTGAAACGCTGCGTTGCGACCTCTTTCCTAATGTCGAATCAGCGCATGCTAAGAAACAAACGACACAGAAGTTCCATCTTGAGTGGTGGGGGGTCTTCAGTAACAACAACAACAACAACAATGTATAACATGCATGTGTCATGCGCTTGCGACCTCGTGTGAAATACTGCATGAAAGCTTTTTTCCGAAAGCTTTTTAAAGTGAATTTCATGTTTAATTTTAAATACCATTCAACATGCCCCCCACTGTTGACTTAACATCTATACACTTTCTATTTCATGCACATGCAGTCTGTGGGGTGAGAACTTCTTCAACGCCAAGACCAAGAAATGGCAAAAGCAAAAGGAAGCGGACAACAAGCGTTCTTTCTGCATGTACATCTTGGATCCCATCTACAAGGTGTTCGATGCCATCATGAACTACAAGAAGGAGGAGATTCCCGTGTTGCTAGAGAAGATCGGTGTTAAGCTGAGGCACGAGGATAAGGATACGGATGGCAAGGTGTTGTTGAAGACTGTCATGCGTACCTGGTTGCCTGCTGGTGAAGCTTTGCTTCAGATGATTGCCATACATTTGCCATCACCCGTTGTGGCGCAGAAATACCGTATGGAAATGTTGTACGAGGGTCCCCATGATGATGAAGCTGCTGTAGCTGTCAAGAATTGCGATCCCGACGGTCCATTGATGATGTACATCTCGAAAATGGTGCCGACATCTGATAAGGGTCGTTTCTATGCCTTCGGTCGTGTGTTCTCCGGCAAGGTCGCCACCGGCCAGAAGTGCCGTATTATGGGCCCCAACTATACGCCCGGCAAGAAGGAGGATCTGTACGAAAAGGCTATTCAGCGTACTATTCTGATGATGGGTCGTTACGTTGAGGCTATTGAGGATGTGCCCTCAGGTAACATTTGCGGTCTGGTCGGTGTCGATCAGTTCTTGGTTAAGACCGGTACCATCACTACCTTCAAGGAAGCGCATAACATGAAGGTCAGTTGCATTTTAACGCCATTATTAATTTCTCTTATTCATTTTAAGTTTTTTCTATGTATCAATTAGGTCATGAAGTTCTCCGTGTCACCTGTCGTGCGTGTGGCTGTGGAGCCCAAGAACCCTGCCGATTTGCCCAAGCTTGTTGAAGGTCTGAAGCGTTTGGCCAAATCCGATCCTATGGTGCAATGTATAATTGAGGAGTCTGGTGAGCACATTATTGCCGGCGCTGGTGAACTTCACTTGGAAATTTGTCTGAAGGATTTGGAAGAGGATCACGCTTGCATCCCATTGAAGAAGTCCGACCCAGTTGTGTCGTATCGTGAAACTGTTTTCGAAGAATCCAACCAGCTGTGTTTGTCCAAGTCGCCCAATAAGCACAATCGTTTGCTGATGAAGGCTTTGCCCATGCCCGACGGTCTGCCCGAGGATATTGACAACGGTGACGTGAGCTCCAAGGATGATTTCAAGGTGCGCGCACGTTATCTGTCTGACAAATACGATTACGATGTGACTGAGGCGCGTAAGATCTGGTGTTTCGGTCCTGATGGCACCGGTCCCAACTTCATTCTTGACTGCACCAAGTCCGTGCAGTACTTGAACGAAATTAAGGATTCTGTTGTTGCCGGTTTCCAGTGGGCCACCAAGGAAGGTATCCTGGCCGATGAGAACATGCGTGGTGTTCGTTTCAACATCTATGATGTCACCTTGCACGCTGATGCCATCCATCGTGGTGGTGGCCAAATCATTCCAACTACTCGTCGCTGTTTGTACGCTGCCGCCATTACCGCTTCGCCACGTCTCATGGAACCCGTCTATTTGTGTGAAATCCAATGTCCCGAAGTTGCTGTCGGTGGTATTTATGGTGTGTTGAATAGACGTCGTGGTCATGTATTCGAAGAAACGCAAGTCGTAGGCACACCCATGTTCGTCGTCAAGGCTTACTTGCCTGTCAACGAGTCGTTCGGCTTCACCGCTGATCTGCGCTCTAATACCGGTGGTCAAGCCTTCCCACAGTGTGTGTTCGATCATTGGCAAGTGCTGCCCGGTGATCCGGCAGAACCTGCAAGCAAACCTTTCCAGATCGTTCAGGACACGCGTAAACGTAAGGGTCTCAAGGAGGGTCTACCCGATTTGTCCCAGTACTTGGACAAATTGTAAGCTGCAACTTCAAGAACAAAAACAACTTTGGAAGCAGCAGAAGCTTGAAATAAATAATAAATCAATAAAAGCAAGAGCAGCAGCAAGTTTCGTGTTTATTATTATAGCAGCAGCCGCATAATTAAATGAGAAATTGAGTGTTAAGCAAATTTACCGAGATACAAACAAACGAAATTGTGTGAGATCAAGAAATAAAACAAGAAAATATATAATTAAAATAATTTTATATTAAACAACTAAAAAAACCAAAAAACAAAAATGCGAAATTAACAATTCTTGAATAGTTTAGCGCAATGGTAGATTGCGTGGGTTGTGGGTACTTGTTTAGATGATGGCCTACGGCCTGTAATGTCGACTAGCAATTGGTCGTGTTGGCCTTGTTTATGTCAAATTTACAAACTACGCGTTTGTCATTGTGACTTCTCTAGCAGCCACAAATAGCTGTTAATAGTGATAGTTCATGCATTTACTTTCTAAATGCAGGCAGGTTTGTTGTTTCACTGTCTGCGCGCCGTACTTGACAGTTTAGCTTAATTAATATTATTTTGAGTGATATTTCAGCTAGGTGCGAAAACGATCTAATAAAAACAAAAAATTGGCTGCGTTGGCATGAAACAGGCTTGCCTACATTCTGTGCCAGTACTGTCCCATATTTAAGTAGCTAACTGTACGCAACTGAAAATCTGAACACTCGATTGTTTCTAGAACAGCTGCAAAATGCATTTTAAATGCAGGCAATTACAAAGTTAAGAATCTTTCACTTTCAAGCATGCCGAATAGTTTAGCCACTTCTGTTACTTAAATTAGTTTTTAACGTTGTTGTTGTTTTTTTGTTTTGTAATTATAAGCTGTCATACAAACGGCTAATTATTGCGCACGCGTTTGTTGTTGTTGCTGCTGGGGTGAGCGCGAGAGTGAAAGCAAGAAAGGAAAAAATCTAGAGAGTGCAAAACACGTACTCAGTGATGTACGTCTAGCAGTGACAGCTTAGCGGCGGTGGTGTTGACGGCTTTGGTGGGTGGGTCGGTTATACGGCATTTAGGTATGATTTATACAGGAAGCCATAGCATGCCACATACGGTCAAATGAAAATAGCAAATGTGAGCAAAACGACGAATACAAATGAAGCGTAAATAAATTGAAACGCGTGCGGCAGCAGCAGCAGTCACAAAAACAACGACGACAATAACAAAGAACAAATCAATTTTAACGATCTAAAGCAAATGTCATTAATTACTGCAACAACAAAAACACGTCGAACATGCGTAGCAAATCAGACATACAACGATGTGTTTAGTTTTTTTTGTTTCTCTTTTTTGGGGTGACATACGCCAGAGTCGCCTCACATGCAGCTGAGCTTGAGAGCATAAAACTTTAACCTGCACGGAGCTGCTGTTCTCTTTCTCTCTCTCTTCGTAACGCATATGCATGCCGTGCGTGCATAAAGAGTGCAAGGAGGCAAACACAAGCAAGATTTGAGTGGGTGGGAGAACCGGACGCACGCACACACAGTCAATCACCCAATCACATTGAGAGTGAGAGTGAACTTTACAATAATGTAAAAGGAAATGTAATGAGCGTAAGCGAGCGCATAGTGTATGCGCACGAAGTTGTAAGCAGCCAAATGTTTATGTGTGTTGTTGTTTGCCTGCCTCCCACTACAAGTCTAATGTAGTTCGCCCGACGGCGATGACGACGAAGACGACGATGTATATTGTTTTGCTTGCCTGCTTGCGCTTGTTAGATATTTTTTATTTTTGGACTTACTCAGTCGCCTACAAAACGCGCAGCGCGTTTCACGTACTTCGTCGCTGTATTGTGTGTGCATATTTTTTTCGGATACGTGCATTTATTTTAACTTTTTTTTTTTGCGCCGTTGTGTGTACATTTTCAATAAGATGTTGCAAAAATAGACACACTAGCTGAAGAAACTGAAACAGTAACCAACAACAACATCGTTTTCTAAACGCAGCGGCAGGAGTTTAAGATGACAGACAATCGATTGTTGTTGCCGTTTTTATTGTTCATGTTGTTGGCTTGCTTTTCATTGTTGTTGTCGCCGTCGCCGTTATAGCAAACAATTTCAAAAAAAAATTTCAAATGCCAGCTTATTTGTAACCTGCACGTATAAATACTAAAAATAAACGAGTGGAAGCCGCAACGGCAACATACAAAAAAAAATGCTAAGCCGATTTTGTAGCATAGTAGTGACAAGGAGAAAATAAAAAAAATAATATAAAGGTAAAGTAACTGTGTACGATGGCAACAAAAGCAAAATATAACCAAATAAAGTGTAAATGTAAAGCGGTTGAGCTCCAACTTGTGCCGATAAAAGAAAAAAAATATATGCAAAAAAATACCGAAAAATAAAAAAATGTGTGTGTGAGCTGCAGTCGTTAACGGGAATGAGTGCAAAAAATCGATGCCAGACTCCTGCGTCAACTTCATTCACTTCATTCGCAGCCAACAACAACTCTCAATCATGAAGGCAGTTTACAGTTAGACGTGTGTTTGTTGTATGCCTTATTTCAGAAAATGAGTAAGGGAGTAAGTGTTGTTGGTGTTTCCCACCGGGCGCAAAAAAGGAGTCAAAAATAGTCGGCAATTGTCGGATTTAACTCGAGAGCGCAGTGTTTTTGAAACAAAGAGTGAGAAGATTGCACTAAAAACTTGCCCCATCTTGCTTGCTCGCTATATTAAATATAAGTTGGAGCGAGTAACAAATATATTAAGAGTATGAGTAAAAGCTCTATTAGTGCTTGCAGCCCTGCTGTGCAATTTGAGTTGCTTCAAATTTTACATTTTTCATTTGCAACATTACACACAACCTGTCTGTGTGACTCACACACTGACAAGTGACGAAAAATTGCACGGTTCTTGACTTTACATGCTTAAAATTGCAAATTAAATTGCAAAGATCTTCTTACCCAGTCCCCTATTTCTGTCGATTGGATGCATTGCATTGACAATAAACAAAAAAAAAGAGATACATTCCTCTTGACTCCTATGCAAAAATAGTCAGCAACGATTGTCGGTAGACGAAGCAGTAAACGCCAAATTGCCAGTGGTCGGATGTTGCCGACTTTTCGTAGATACTGTTGTTGTTATTTTCGCTGCTACTTGTGCCGCTGCTCCTGTGTTTTTAAACAGTGTTGTTGTTATTATTATTACGTTTGTGTGAAAATTCAAAATAAAAAAAATTTAAGCGTATTTTCTAATCGAATTAAACGGGAAATGGAATTTTTGCAGTTAATAGAATTGGACGTTTAGACAGACCGGAAGCACAACCACAGAGTCGCATTTAGGAATTTTCATTTCATTTTCAGTTTTCATGCTTTTCATTCCTGTGGTGTTTGTATGTATGCCCAAAAATTTACTTTAGTAGCCGCAATGTTGCAAATTTTTGTGGATTTATGTTAGTTATACATATTCTCAACTATGTATATCCGCATATAGATATATACTTGTATGTATGTATATATGCATGTACAAATACATACGGCATCCTGCACATAGCCAAAGGAATTTTTCGTGTGAAGCCACTTTGTGCAGCACGCGCACATAAAGCCAAGTGTATGTGACAAGTGATGCGCTATATAAAGTGTGCAACTTATAACTACAAATATACGTACAGACAGACAGATATGCGGACGGACAAAGTTGTTTGTGTGTAGTACTGTGGAACTGTCTTCTAACAGTACTTGTAAGTAGGCATGCCTGAGCGTAGTAGCTTCACTTGAAACAAGTGTATAGAAAAAAGCATGAATGAAGCGAATTTCACTTTGCACCTACTTACATATAAACCCCCAAGCCAAATAGTTGTAGCTACTCAGTTATATACGTCAAATATACATACGTATATACAAGTGAGCTTTGAAAAAATCAATGGTGTGAATAATTATGTGATGGTTGTTGAAATTTTACAAAGCGAAAATCACTTCAAAATACAAAAAGTCCTTTGAAAAATTCGCTTTGGAGTTTGTTCGTAAGTAAACTAATAAATCGGCTCGAACCGGCAAAAATCGTAGTTACGTAAAACCTCATTGAAAATATATGTGTATTGAACCTTCAAATTTAAAATTACTCAGAAGCCTTAAACAAAAGTTTCTTCAATCATCTAATAAAAATACTTTTGGCACATAATTATAGAACTTAATTCTCAGGAAGTGTTACTGGAATGTAAATCTAAACGACGTTTTACACAGTTACTCTATGGCATAGATGTGTAAATGCTTTCGAATTTTTGTTTCGCTGTGGTTCCATTAGAGGACAAAGCCGGCAGGTTTTATGATTTCATTTTTTGATATTTAGCTTTATATAAATGTTGTGTTATTTCTTTAAAATAATAATAACAATAAAACAAATAACGAACATCTCGGTCCCAATATCCAAAGAAAATAAACAATTCTTTTCTTTGATTAAATTATATCTTTGGCACCAACCTTCATTTTCTAGATAGATATGATTTTAGTTATGGTGAGATTTTTTATTTTTTAAAGCAACATTTTTTAAGACGGTGTTTAGTGTTTAAGATGTAAGGTACTCACGTCGTTTTGTTCCCATTTTCTAAATACACTTTATTTGTAATTTCTCAGCCATTATTTATTTTTCGAAAACCTAAAATTGCTTTTGTCCATTAAATTTAACGGAATTCCGTGGGATTCAGTTTGGTTAAAAGTGGCCATGAGGCAAAAAGTAAACTCGATGACCTGCTTCGAGCTCATTTCATTTTCTTCGTTTGACTGGCAGTAACAGCATTCCGATTTTTGTTTGTCTTTAAATTGTTTCTTGAAATCAATCAACGTAATGAGCTTTTACTAGCATTTTATTAGTAATATAATTAAAGCCAATGTATGCATTTCTGATTATGCACTTTTTGTTAGGCTTTTCGAAAAGAATACCTAAATTCAAATGAACCAAATAAATATGTGTTATGTTTACAAGTTGAACAGCTGCTAAAAGTCATTTGCCAGTTTAGTTGACTTTTTGGAGGGGCAATATTGTTTATAAAAAAGAACAGGTGTTTTCGAAAAATACCCAGAATAGAAGAAAGGCAACCTCAGACCGAAAAAGATTACAAACTTGTACAACGCAAAATCGAATTCTTTTTAAACAATGAGCAATCTGTTTGGAAGACAATAAACAAATTGAAAAATGAAAAAGAAGAAATTCCCAGTCTGATAAATTATTTGAGTACTTCCACATAAGAAGGGCATACAGACCCTGGTGGTCATAATTGTATAGTCTAATTACTATTGTTCTCTTCTTCTTGTCAAGCTAGAGATCTATAGGAAATGTTGTTGCCTGTAGTAAATGAGTAATTGGCCTCATTAGCGGTGTTCAGCTGTTTCTAGCTTGTATTGCTATCCACATGAGTGGATACCTACTTGTATTTTATGTTAACTATCACCTGGCTTTGGGAAGCGTTATTTATATGTTGTCTGTTTTAAGTATACTCTGTTTTTTTTAATATTGCATTTGACAACTGTTTGTAAAAAATTGTTCCCGTCTTTAGTAGAAATTTTAAATCAATACACTATCAAGCTTATTTTTTTAATAAAGGGAAATGATTGTTTGTTTTCCTTTTTATAATAATATATAATATATAAGATGATGCACATAAGTTGAGGAAGGTTTCTGTATTAGTTGGGAGCAGCAAACAAATGTGGCTGCCATACTCTTTTTTACGAAGAAAAGATGTAAGAACTCTCATCTGGATGCAATCCTAAGGTTTCATTGTGCAGTCTATTTCTGACTGAGTCACAATGCAGCTGATCCGTGAGTCTGAATGCTTATGCATACATGCGAATCTGTTTTGCTCAACGTGTGCCGTGCACGTATCTGACTGAGTCATATAGCAATTTAGCGAACGAGGCCAAACTATTTGTAATTGTTGCATTTTTTTTTCTTTGCCTATTTACAAAGTATAGATTGCATAATAGAACATACATATACATATGTAATACATATTTATATATACATATGTATGTACATTTATTCATATATACATATGTATATACCAACGTTTTTCGACTTGCGTAACTAATTCGATCAATGTAATCAATTAAACAATTAAATAATTCTACTTAGACTAATCTCGCGTGTGCTCCGTTTTATCTTCCACCCACTTAGGCTCACTTCACTTAACCAAATTGCCATACAACAACAACAACAACAGCAACATCAACGACGGCAGCAACTATAAGACGCAATAAGATAGAAACAAAAAGCCATACGTCGATGCTGAAGATGATGATTTAAATGACCTGAATAAAAAAATAAAAACTAAATAAAAGACGAACACGAAGAGCAAGAAGAAGGCAAAGACGAAAATCACTTTCACACACACAACTCATAAGCATACAATACGAAAAATTGATTACATTTTCATAAGCGTTGTGAGCTTAAAAGAAATGAAAATCGCATCATAATGGCAACAGCAACAGCAGCAGCAACAACAACAACAACAAAAGCGACAACAACAATATCAACAAACCTAGCAACAACAAAAGCAGCTGAAAACACGACAACAGAAACGACGACGACGTCAACGTCAACGTCGACGTCGACAGCCACAGAAACGGAAACACGCGATGGCAGCAAATGCGAAGAAGCGACGTCGACCAGCAATAAGCAAATGTTATTAGAGGCGCGCACTATTGTGGGTGACGGTGCTGCTGCTGGCAAAGGAGATGGCGATGGAGATGGCAACGACGACGGCGACGGCGACGGTGTGAACGATGTGGTGCATATACACATGCAAAGCGCTGCTGCGCCCACTGGAAGTGACGAAGCCGCCACGCCTGCAACAGCTGCCGCTGCCGCTGCCACTGCCACTGCCGCTGTCCCTGCCGTTACGGATGCTGATGCTAATGCCGTTGCCGTTGCTGATGAGGTCGTGGATGGAACAACTCCTGCTGCTGACATACACGAGCAACAAAAGCAAAAGTATGTCGCTTCAGCACTTTAAACTAATTAGAAAAAATATTTTTTCTTCTTTTCTTTTTTTTCCGTCGAATTGGGCAAAGCAACGCCAGCACACACAAAAAAAACGAAAAAAAAGAAAGAACCAAAACAAAAAGCAGAAAAACGAAAATTTATTTGAAAAACAGAAAATATAAACATAATTACGTTTTCATTTGCTCTCGTATCGTACAGTGAGCTGCAGCAACAGCAACAGCAGCAGCAACAAGAAGAACACGAAGAAGAAGAAGAAGAACGACAACAAACACAAGAAGAGCAATATGACATGGATGATATACCCGAGCCCATTAAAGTCTTAGATGACATAATATCAGAATTCGACGGCGAGACAACGAAGCCCGCGGCGCTGCTTGGCAACAGCAACAGCGGTGAGAATCAATCCGAGGATGATGGTTACATGAGCCTCAGCCGTAAGAAGTGAGTATTGCGTGCGCGTGGGTGTGCAGTTTGTGTTTCTTGTTGTTGGCCTCCTAGCTTATGCCTGCTTTTGCTTTTGCCTATGCGCCGCAGCATGTCGAAGAAAGATTCGGATGATGTGGCGCAAACACCCAGCACAGATACCGTGCCCGAGGGTAGCTTTAACGAGGCCGATGCGACGCTCGATGCCGGCAGCAGCGGCACAGCGGAGAATATTGCGCGCTTGGAGACGGAAACGGCAGGCGTGGATAATGTGGATGGTGTTGGTGGTGTCGTGGCGGGCGTGTGCGCAGGCATGGGTGTGGAGCAGCTTATACAAACGACGTTGGTAAGTAGGAAATGCGACTAATAAGTCATTTAAGAAATTTGTCTAGTCATGCTTTTTAAAATGCCTTGGCAGCCGAAAGCACGCACCGCGACTACGGCACCCGTTGCCAACACGAACTACTCAAGTCTGCCGTGTTGCGGAGCACGCAATAATGCGGCCCATGCGCACGGTCAGGCCAGTGCGGGCCACGCACTTGAGAGCAAAACGCGCACGGGCAGCTGTAATGGCGAACGCAATGCCTTGGGCATCGATATCAGCGCTGTGCATAATGCCGTGCTGCGTGGCAATCTTGTCAAGTTGCCGGAGCCTATGCTTAATGAGCATCCGGTGACCATATATCCGGGGCCTTCTTCCAAATCCGGTGCTGAGGGCGGAGCGCGCAATAAGCGCCATCAGTTAATTAACTCCGTTGAGCAGCATAAGGAGGTGTGCCATATGTTGAATCCACACTCCTCGTCGACGTCATCGAGCACCTCGAATACGACGACGACCACAACGAATTCTTCCTCAAGCGGTGAAGCATCGCCAGCGGCATCGCATCTAAATGTTTCAGCAGCTAAAGCGATGGGCGGCAGTGTAGGCAAGCAGAAAAAGCAGAAACAAAAACCAGTCGAGGACATCTATTCGGAGGATTCATTGGAGGAAGGTCTGGAGGAAGAGGAGGAGGAGTCAACTATATCGACAGATATCACGCCCATAAAACAGAATGGCATCGCTTGGGAGATATATTTCAAAGGAAATAACAAGAAGAAGCATACCAAAGGCAAAACGGCCACCAAATCATCAACTAAGAAGGTTAGTAAGGGTAAAGCATAGTGACTCTATGGCCCCAACTTAAACTTTGAACACTTTTCAGTCACAGCCAAAGCCAGATGCCAGCTTGACGTCCATTAATTCGCTTTACAACGCAAGCGATATGCTGGGCAAGGGCACCTTTGTTATCCGCCGTTCGGCGGCAAAGAAGCCCCCGCGTGCAGTGGACATCTTCAATGTGCCCAAGGTCGCCGACGCAGTCTATACGAGTGACAGTGAGTTAAGCGAGGCTGCACCAACGCCACTGACGAGCATACCAGCGGCAAAGGCCGCCACGGTGGGGCTAACTGCAGCAGCAGCAGCAGCCGAGGCCAATTTCGTTTATAAGGAATGCGAAGCAGCAGCAGCTGCAACGCGTCGCAGCTTGGAGATGGTGGCGGCACAACGCGCGGCTATTGCATCGCCGAGGTACCTGGCATTCATTTTATACGATTCCAAGAACAATTCATATTCACTGAAACCTTTCACATTCACAGGGAACGTCTATCGCTAAATATTGAGGCGCCGCATCAAACATCGCTGGGCAGAGCTGCGGGTATGCAGGCTTTAGCTCATAATGTCATCAATCCCGAAGGTGAATTAACTGCACATCAGTGATCACGACAGCCAAATTAAACAATTTATTCTTCACCCTAGAACATAGCAAACCGCTGAGGAAGGCCAGTCTGCAAGCCAACGAGAAACGGCTCAGCGCAGAATCCATGCCAGACAATACATCCAGCTCGGAGGAGTTCGACGAGGTGCGTTTGAATGGTGGCAATGGCTTCGATATCTTTCCATACAATGCGAACGGCATTAAACCACAGGAGTACGGTAGGTTTGACTGAGCGCAATAATTACGCAACTTAACTAACATAGCTAACACGGCAGAACATCGCACCTCCAACACCACCACACCACATACCGATCTCGCACCCACGCTCGAGGAGGATGAGGAGCTTAGCGATTTCAGCTACGGCTGTGGTCCGCTGAAGCAGATTGAGAATAATATAAGTGCACTTTTACGCGGTGATATGCCGGTGGCACGCATTAGTGCCGTCGCAGGCGGCGTTGCCATGGCCAGTGGCGCAGTCAACGCGAATGAGCTGCCGCTGGCAAGTGCTAAGCGTCCATTAGAATTTCGTCCTGGCGTTCATAAGTCGGAGAGCGCCAAGGAGATGCTACTCTCACAAAATATCTTGGGTCCGTTGCCGCCTTCGCCGCCATCATCCAATCCGGATTTATTCGACTATGATGCACCTTTGCCACCATCACCGGTGGAGCATAAAAAGCTGGATCAAATACATCTTCATCAACCGCTGATACCGCCGCATCAGCAGCCACAGGCAATGCCAACATTTTTGAAAACAAACACCACCGTTGTGGAGGTGCATGCGCCCGCCTCGTCCGCCATTGCGGCTGCTGTGCCAGTCAGCGTCAACAATGTGATGCCGATCTCCAAGCTGGACAGTGCACGACGCAGTCGTGATAATGTTAGCGCTTTGCGACATTTCAACGATGAGTTGCCACCACCACCGCCTGCACCTCCTGCGCATAAAACGAGCTTCGAGGTGTTGCCACCAGCTGTGCCACCACATCGTGGCTATGCCGGGCCCGGCCTGGGTGCCAGCCATTCAGCCAATACTATGAAATCATGGTCAATTGATTCGAACTATCGCAAGAAGTCTCCGAAACTGCTGGGCTACAGCAGCAGCGGCATTACCACGCCCACTGGCGGTGGTCCGATGGCGCCGCTGCCACCGCCGCCCATTGGCGCCACAGCCACATCGGCTGGTTCGTATGAGAGCGGTTCGTATACGAGACGCTATGTTAACTACGGCACCAAGCGCAGCCTTAAGCAATCACCGCGCGAGGAGCATCGCTTGCAAACCTCATGTAGTCTTCCCGAAACGCCAATTTTCGCCAGAGGGTATGTAAAACAGCGGGCATCTAATTTTTTGTGAGATTTATTCAGTTTTCCTGCTGTCTTCCTTGCAGCTGTGACATACCACGTACGCCATATCGACGACAAAATGAACCACCTGCCGTTAGCGGCTCACGCACGGCGCCAAGATCGAGCACATCGAACAGCATCAACATGGGCACATCCATTGTGGGCATTGGTGGTGAGTTCAAGCTTCAATTGTCAATAAAACGAGTATGCCTTATTTATCCTTTTGCTTCTGCCGCAGGTGGTCACTATGGCACCTCGCAGATGTGCCGCCAACGCTCCATCAACCATGCTTTGGCCTCGAATGAAATGCTGCGCATGACTGGCGCACCAGCTCGTGGCTGGTATCCCAAACAGCGTTCATTGCGCCCCGTCTCAACAGAGAACATCGATCGTTTGTCATCGGTGCGTGTTTGGGATAATCCGGCTGGCATGTCAGGCACGGGTCAGTCACGTAAACCATTGACTTTGCCACCAAACCTAACACCATCATTCCTGCATAAATCACCACGCGAGGCACTGAGGCGTGTCACTAGTTTGCTCATCACCAAGAAGAGTACGTGCAAATTTCACTTACTAACTAGCGTAAAACTTATGGGTAAACTAGGTCCTTCTTAATTCATCTGGGAGTATGCAAACATTCCGCTGCGAGACTGGCACTTAACGCCTTATTAACAGTAAAGGAAGTTTAACTTTAGATCAGTTCATTCTTATATATGATATAAAGAAGTTTTGTAGTTCTGAGAACTTTAAATGTTTTTAGGTTTATGGTGAACCAGTCTCACTATGAAGTACGTACCAATTGATCAAAGACCTCTCATTTCTTTGCAATGAAAGATTTCTTTTGCGATATGTATTAACTTTTTTGATCTAAGCTCTCTAAACAAGTACCTCATGATCTATTTGCACTTGACTTTTCTCGTTTATCTTCATCCCAGTTTTATTTGATTTAGTCAATCTTCTTATAATATAAGGCAAATCTTTTAACTATAGAAAACCCAAAGGAGCGCAAGCATAAAGCCTACAGTGAACACTCAATGGATCCAAGTGACAAGCATGTCTATGAATTTGATACAGGTAAGCGTGTGTGTGCTGCCAGCTACCTGGCCTCGGTTTAAAACTTATCTTTGTACAGGCTCGACAAAGCGCAAAGAGAACTCACGAACTGCGAACACTGCGAGCAACACGAATACCAAGAAGAAGAAAGGCCTTTTCAAAACGCTGTGGAAACGCACGAAACAGGTTTCATTGGATCAGTAAAGCCGAACCAAGTGTTAACCGTCTTGTGCGTTAAAACCAAAACTTTAATTATACGAAAAAAAAGAAAAATCTTGTAACAATAATTAACCCTGCCAGCCAAAAGAAAAAAAATTAAGAAACTGCGTCAATGAAAACATTTGGCGCAAAAAATATGCAAATTTTCGAAACATTTTTAAATACCAATTTTTACAATACAATATTAAATACTATTATATACTAAAACAAAAAACCGTAAGAACTCATGCCCGCACACACTAACTTAAAAAAAAAGAAAAAAAAAAAAACACAAAAAAGTAATAAATTAAATCACTCACCAAATTTGTACACACATAAAAAAGAAAACATTTTGCTCACTTGGCACTCAACATTTTTTGAGCGTTAAACTACACCAGAATTACAACAACAGTATCCAAAATATGCACAAAGCCGGGAATCATAAAGACTGAAAGCAAAATAAATATTGAAAAAATAATAAAAAAAAAACTAAAACTTAATTATTGAAAAAAGTAATATGAAAAAAGCAAAAAATAAAAGTATTAACTAAAAAAATATGCCCAAAATGCAAAAGTAAACAATAAATTGTAATTAGCGGATGTTAGTATTATTACAAAAAAATTTAGATTCTTTATGTTTTTGTTCCATGTTTCAAATGCATGAGCTAAAATTTGTAAAATTGTGTATTTTTAATTTTTAAAAACCTGAGTAACATTTGCAAATTTTTTTTTACAACTGTAATGTTGAATGACATTTTAATATTTTTATACAATTGTAAAATACATTTTTTTAAAAATAATTGTGCGCTATTATAAACCAGGCAATTGTTAAGTGGAAGCATTTAGTAATTGTAAACGAGTTTTTAGATTAGCACATTCTACTGTTTAAAATGCTTCTCTTGAAACTTCTGTTGTTTAACACAATACTATTTTTTTTTTGTCGTTGACAGCAGTTGCCTTTGTTTTAATATTGGTTTTTAACGATTTTCTTTTAGCATATTTCCTTAAAATCCACTACTGCATTACGCAAATATTTCATATAAAAACTTAAACGGCAGCAAAGTATTACAAAACTTTAAAGAAATCATTTTTAAGGCACTGAATTTATATGGTAAAATTAGTAAAGTATGTACTTAAATACTTAAAATTAGAGAACAATGAAAAAAGTATTAAAAAAAATCATATTTTTAGCTGAAAACGTTTTTTTTTGTGCTGCAATACGTACGAATTTCAATATATTTCGAGTAAATACAAAAACAAAACAAAAAACAAAAAATGAATTATATTACACAGCTCCACGCCCTCCACACTCACTTTAAGTACACTCGTAATAAATTTAAATGCAAAGACATGCAAATTTTTATATAACAATGCAAGAAATGAAATAATTACACATATGTAACTAACAATTACACTAGTCATGAGCATATGAGAAATACTTTTTTTTATTATTGCTGCGTGCAAAGACAAGCAACAACAACCATTTGAAAAGAAAAGTATTATTAATGACAGCACGCGCGCGCATTTGGCCTCACCTGGGCAGGCAAATTAATGTTAAAAGTAGCAGAAGGGCGCGTGTGCGCATAACACAATTACACAATTGTTAACAAAATTTGCAATATTTAAACAATAGCAAGGCGCCGTTGTTGGTTTTTTTGTTTTGTTACAAATTTACAGCTAAAAAAAAATTGATTTAAATTATTTGCCTGCAAGTTGTGCTCAAATGCGTTACGTTTGCTGTTTATACTTATTATTATATGCTAGAAAGTTGGTATTTTTTATTATTACATTATGAATTATTATTAATTAAATGATATTATAAATATATATATATATTTTTAGTAATGTAGTGTGTATGGCACATTGAACTTTATATATATGCAACACAACTTTGAAGAAAAAACAAAAATTACAAATTATACAAAAGAGAAAGACATAAATGTTGAAAAAAAAAAGAAAAAAAGCAACAACAATGTGTGCCAGTTTAGCAATAAAGTTAAGCATAATTTAAACAAAAATGAATAATTGTGCAGTTTAATTTATATTTTTAATAAAACAATATAGACAACCTCAAAAACAAGAAGAAACAGCTGTAAAGAAAAATCTTTGAAATTCTGCGCTGTTTAACCATTTTTTGTACAATTTATAAACAATTGTTATGCTCTAAACACATCTTACACACACATAAACACAGTCATATTCACACAGACACATATATACACAACTGCTGCGTCATAAAAAATAATTTTACTTTATAAAAAAAAAAAACAGGCAGCGCCCAGCGTTCACACAGCAAACATTTATACAAACACATGTCATAATGATAAAGAAATATGCAAAATAAATTTAATTTAATATGAAATAAAACCGAAACAAGCAATTATTAAATTTGTAACAAATGAAGTAATAATAAAAAAAGAAAAAACAACTAGCATTTAATAACTTAGAATTTTATTTTTAATTACAATATTAAACTATTTTTATGCGCAGTTTTTGCTTATTTGTTTAATTTGTTTGTTTTTGTAATAATAATGTTCTTTTAACAATATCAATCATCTTTCAACTTAAAAACACTCAACGTGGGGGTCGCTTTTTACATATAAAATCATACCTTAAACAAAATATTAACCTTTAATAATTAAGAAAATTAACAAAAAAAATCTGGCGCATAATTTCTTCTCAATATTTTTGGCCGTTGCGCGGCATAAAACAAAAACGTTTATTAACAAAAATTTTTAGTTTATTTTTGTTTCATTTGTTAACTAAGTAAGTCGCGTTTTGTTGATCATCATCCTTTCACTTATTTACGTGAGTACTTCGCTGTTGCTATGATCGGCACTCTTCTGCTCTAGTGTAGATTTGTTTGTATCTGTTCTATTGTTGTTGCGTACAATTGGTTTGTGTTTCTAGTATTTAATTATTTCATATTCTAAAAAATTTAAGCCACATAACTATATTCATCGCCTGAGTTGGGTGTACGCTCGATATATTGCTTGTCGATGAGCGATTCGATACATTTCTTTATCATCGGGATATTAGGTGTAAAACTGACCTTCGACATTGCCAGTACCTGTGAATAGAGAAAAAGCACAATGTTAGCAATGTTGGGATCACCGGGGTTTAAAAGTAATAGTAATATTAATTTTAAAAATAAAAATCATACAAAAAAAGCCACTAAATGAAAATAATACCAAACATATATATGGTGAATATCATTAAAAAGGAATACATATTAATAAATTAAAATGAATTAAAAACTAGAAATGCGGGGGCTGTAATCGGAGGTACCCGACTATATAATACCGTGTACCCAATCCAAAACTGATTATATTTTTTTGTTACTTTAATATTTTGTATTCATTATGTAAAAAAATTTTTCATTTTTCGGCTGATCGTTCCTATGGTATATTCAGGTAACGATATCTTAATAAACAAAAACGTTTTTATCAGCTATATGATAAAGTAAATCGATATACATAATATAGAGATAAAATAATAAATCAGTAAGTGTTTTTTTGGCCGATCGTTCCTATGGTAGCTACATGTTATAGGTCGAATATCGAAAAAAAAAAATAAACTCGTTATGCCTAGGTTTAGGAAAGTCGGCGAGACAAATTTTGAGGTTGTAGGTCCGGCCGTTTCCGAGATCCGTGCGTTCATACGGACAGACAGACAGACGGACATGACTAGATCGACTCGCCTTTCGACATTTATACAACTTTAATATTCCCTTTACCAATTTTTGGTACAGGGTATAAAAATTACACCGTTATTAAATTGAAAATAAATCGTTATTATATTAAAAAATTACAAAAAAGATAACAAAAAAAAAAAAAAAATAAACAATCAACCAATTATTAAGCGAATACTTTTTTAATTACCCATTATACTAAATAAAACTACACAAAAAAAAAAAAAAAAAAAAAATAAAACAATACGACCTTGTAGCTAATTGTATTCAATTTAAATTGGCGATTGTTCAAGAAAATACGAGAAAACTGCTTACAACAGCGTCAGAATTGAACAATCCTCAGATAAGTAGCAATATACTCTATATAGGATTGTTTGGGTAAGTAAAACCTAAGTAGCTTTTACAATTTAAAGAAGTACTTCGTCGTACATTCCCGAGCAAGTTTTATGAAAATAATTTCAGACTTTTTGTTTATGAGAGTATAAACAAGTAAAAAACGAAAAGCTTTTTCCTTGCCGAATACTAGCAACAAGAGCTAAAAAAAAGTTGAACTCTAGCCTACGAATTTAAGGAATTCTTTAAGACTCTACATACCTCCTGTATAAGTGCGTTATGCTTAAGTACTTTACGAGCCTTCATCACACGCACAATTGCCGCCTGTAAGTATAATTTTCGATCGTCATCCACGGAGTTAATCGTATGTTCGACCTGCAAACAATTTGGCGTGGCATATAATATATGAAATACATAATTTAACTGCACCGACAAACTTACCTCTTGAGGTGTGTCCTTTTGCAAAGCTGAGCTAATTTTGAATTTGGTGCGTTTATTCGTGTAGTCAAAATTCAAGTCGATGCGTGTATCGCCTTCAAGATTCTCTGAGGTTGCCGTCAACAATTTCGATTCGATAAGAGATTGTAAATGTTTTTGAAATGTTTCCGTGTTCAGCTGCAGCGTGTTTTGAATTTCACGACATGTCAGTGAATCGCATGATTCGAACAGCAATAACATTGCCATTTGATAAGTCTGAATTGTTGCTATGTAGGATTTTTTTAAATGTCCAAGTTTCAATTCACCGTGACACATGTGATGCAGCCAGGTGAGCTTGCGACCGTTGAAAGACTTGTGATAGAATGTTTCAAACTGCGCAGGGAGCAAATTAGTTAAAAAAATTTACTTTTATAAACAAAGCCTCTAATTACCATTCGTATGGGTTTTTCGAACTCCTGCGGCACTGCGAAGGGTATGACACCCTGCGTTGAACCTAATGGCCAGGCGCCCGCTTGAAGCACTTTTATAGAGAGATTTATACCTGGGTGCGAGAATTAACATGAGTTTAGTTACGTTTCACAGACATTGTAAGAATGTATTACCTAATTCCATGTTTTCACTTTTAAGATGATTGTTAAACTTATTATTTAAATCGGCAGACAACGATATATCAGTGAACATGCGGTGCAGTTTGTTGGTGAACTCGTAGCCGCAGGCTTGCTGAAAGTGGAAGATATCAACATTATAAGATTTTTACTGCCAGTAGCATATAATGTGCAAACGTGACGTACAGCATGAGCATGCATTGACTTTTGAATTTGGTAAAGACAAGCTTTAATATTGCAAATTAAAACTTATCTGAAAATCTATATAATATAAAAAGTGAAAGTGAACTGCCAATTTTACCGGTTTTGAATGACACTATACTTTTGCACGTATATACTATATAAAATTAAGAAAACATGTCATTTTGCCGACTCAAGTCAATATGCCACATACCTTAAGTCTATTAATCATAGCTTCTTCGGCGTCCATGCTTTGCGATTGTTCATGTATCAGCCTGCAGTTGGAAAATATGTTTAAATATATAAATAACTGCCTGCTTACGCAACTTTATTATTTTACCTTTTTGCTAGCAGTCGACCGTAGAACTTTTGATAAACATCCTTATCCTCGATATACTTGAAAATTGTTATGTTGTTGGTTAATTTCTGATCGATTTCCGATTCGCAACTCTTCGACTTCTTTAACAATGTATCACAGTATTTTGCAACATATTCCGCACTACGACACGGCTGCCGATCGCTCGGCCGACGATTGATAACGCTTGCGCATGCCTTATCCAATGCGCTCAAGAATAACGAATCATTTTCGAAGACATCCTCTATCAGTTCCAAATACTTTTGATGCACCTTCAGCATGTTCTCGACAAACAATATATGTATATTTTCGCCCTTCAGACCATTCACTGTGGCCAGTCCTTCATTCTTAATATGCTCCAAAAACGTTTGAATTAATTGATTCTTCATGTATTCTGGCACTGGTTTCAACAGCGCATACATGTTACGCAAGTCAACCCGCTTCTCTTCCGCGACCATTTCATTACATTCCGAGTAAATGAATTCAATTCTTTCGTGTACGAATTTTTCTTCGCACAGTTTACGCACCTTCGGCAATGTGCTATGATGCATGATTTTTTGCGTGCGTAAACTTTCGTCAGCAAGTACTTTTATGACCGCCTCCAGATATTCACTTACAGTACAATGTGTTAGCAGTTTGGCAGCCTGTTCCGTGTAATATTCACCGCTTGCATGCAGCATGAACGACTCGATGAGGTCCTGATACAGACGCAGTGTATTAGTCTTTTTATATTCCTGAACTTTGACGAAACTATTGATCACACCATTCAGTACAGTCACACGATTACGATTGAGCGGATATATACGATCAGCCTTTATGCTATCAATTACGTGTACTATAATTTCGGCACTCAAGGACTGAATCATAAAGGCACGCCAGATGTCAAGGCCCAGTTCGCCAATTTCCATTTGTTCGTTGTTGTCCGAAGCGAGATTGCCGTAGAACGTTTCGGTTTCTGTGATTTTTTGTTTTTTGATGTGCTGATGATTCAGATAGCTGCAAAAATCAAAAACATTTAAGACAAAGCACTCCACACGAGCAGATTTAACAGCATATGCAGCTTGCGCACTTACGAGTATAGATAATGTAAATACTTGATGCCCTCGCTGTATTCCATCCAGGCATTATAATAACGTTGCAATAAATCATTGCCAATATCCATTGAGGTTTTACCGGTCTTATTGAGCACAATGACGCGTTCGGTCAGCATTTTCTGTACATGTCGCTCAAGGAATTCTTTCGTTTCCATATAGAGTTTATCGGCCATGGGTTCCGGTTGTGCCACGCACAAAGTGTACACATCGCTGAAACGCAATAAGTTGCAATAAAATTTATTAATACGCATATGAACATATATGCAAATATTTACATACATTCAAATATATATTGTATAATATGCACACATGTGAGTAATGTGGCACAACATATATTCAATGTACATAAATGGATTTTCTGCTCAGTCACGCTCAGTCAATGTCACGCTGCTTGCCGCCAACAGTTCATACTACTCACGTAAAACTCATATTCCATACGCTGCGATCTACTTTGTCCAATGTTATCACCGCTGTCGCCGTATTGCGTAGCTTGGACCAAACATCTGTAAAATCAACTTTCTTCGGCTTGAGGGACATTTTCGCTGATACTCGCTAAAACGCTTATGCTGTTGTTGTTTTTATTAATTCTATTATTGGTCGTGTTGTATATCACTGTTGATCGTTTTGTCGTTATATCTGTTCAATGAAAAACGGGCAAAATAAGCAGATCAACAATTGAATCGTTACAAAACGCGCAGTAAGGTGAAAAGTAAAAAAAACTTTTTTCTTTATTTTTTTCGTCTGCTATGCCACAAAACCGACACCGATGATCAAAAACACAGCTGCAGCTGAATGCAGGCAAGCACGTACCTATAAAAAATTACACACAATTTAGTGTTTATTAACTATGGCCATTTGTTGGTTTACTATTTGTAAAATAATTGCTTTTTGTGCACAATTGGATTTTTTTTATTATAAAATTTTTTTGCTACTCTTTCTTCTTCTTTTACTTCTTCTTCTATTAGCTTTAGTGTTGCAAGTTACCACAAACAGTGCTGCATAGGATATATATTTTTGATGTAGCACGCATGTACCATAAAAAAAAGTCTGACCAGCTGGAGTGGTCATCATTTCGACGATTTTTGCGTTGTCTCTTATTCTGTATGTTTTTACAAAATCATGTTCATGCCTGGGTTTGTTTTCATAATACTTGATATATTTATTAAAAAACAAACTTAGGATCAATGGCAATATAAAATTATAAATAAATATAATCACGATCACTTAAAATTAGCTGGCTTATTAACCATGGCCTTCAAATTTTTTATATCATTATTCGTTTCCGCCGGAAATAGCTGCAAAACTTGTGATGTGCTCAAGCGCGTGGGCAGGCTGACAGTAACTGGTCGTTCTACGCCGAAAGCGTGCACCCAATAGATAAGAAATTCAAACACGTACATATTCTCCGGCGACATGTAATGGAATGCAATCGAAAAGTTAGAACAGCAATCCGGCAGACCCTGGAAGAAAAAAAAAATCAATATTATGTTATCCTTGGGGGGAATCTCGACTCAGTTTGATATTTACCGTTTCAATCTTCGAGATTGTCATCTCACGCAACCACTCAGGTATGGAGTTTGTCTCATTCGATGTAAAATATCTGCGTAAATCGAGTGGAAATAGTTTCCCCTTTGAGTCGTTGAATAAAGCAAATTTTGCATCGATCAAATGCACCCCGACATTTTGTAGACAAATGCCCATGTGGAAATCCTCGACGCCATATTTACGCGCTGGGGGGCAGATGGTGTCGTTTAGGTACGCATCGACGCTGAAGCGACGTAAAGCATCGCGACTAAGCACATATGAAGTTCCGCCGGACATGTAACTCTGTAGGAGAGAAGATGAGAAAAGTCATGAGTGAATAGAGTGTAGGGATGCCAAATGAAAAAGGCAAAAGATAAACCACCTTGGTTCGATTGAAAAAAGCACAAGGAAATATTTGTAGTACAAAAAACAAAAGAAAAAATATATATACACCGTTGCATATTTAAATATCACTAAATAAGATTTAAGTAAAAAAAAAATAAATAATAACCGTTTAGACAAGTGCGTGCGTTTTTCTAAGTTAAAGATTAAAAATTCAGATCAATATGTGACAAAACCAATTAAAAAAATCCAGTTAATAAAAATTAAAAAAAAAAACAGCGGCATAAGTTCAGACAAGTTATTACGGCCAAAAGTAGCCAACTACTGCGAAAATCATAAATAACGGCACATAAAGCCGACAAGCGTAACAAAAAAAAAACAAAGTCTGGCAGCCAAAGCATTTTAAGTGTAAGAGTCAACACAGCCAAGGTCAAGCATAAATGAAATTCGGTTTCACTTTTGTTTTATAGGCGCGGAGCAGCTTATTAAAATTTTATAATTTCATAAAATTCATAAATTTTGTATAACTTATCGCACATTATGCCTCGCCTATGAGTTGAGTTGTCAGTTTAGCACGAAAAACGAATATCTAGAACTCGGCAGTTGAATCTCATAATATAATCAAATAATCAAACGATTGTTTAATTAATAAAATAACATACCGATGTATGTATTTACATTTTAAGTCGTATATGAGGTAGTTTCATATCTAGTTTAGTTTGTCAAATTTGGCTAAATGTTTTTTATCAGTTGCCAATCAAAGTGATGTTGTCAGTAGTCCCATGACAATAGAGATTAGTCAAACAAATTTACATAAAACTGCGATATTGAATTGGGTATTCAAAAAATTCTTTGAAGATTCTAGATTATTTAAAAAATAGTTTTTTCCTGACAAGAAGATTTGAATACTTATATTCCCTCATCTTATTCAATCTCTAATCTCTCGCAGGTTTTGGTTCAATTGAGATGTTAGTTTTAGCTCTGAGTAGTTTTTTCTAGACTTTATGCTACTTTTAACTTTGGGTCAGCGTGTATTTAACTGATTTTGATATTAGGTTTTTTACCCGTTTTCATAAACGTAATTAAAATTTTGTTTTATGCATAAAAATCTCTAATTTAAAGATTTTTTAAAATATTCGAATTCAAGATTCTTCGTATTAAACGTGGTTACTCTTCTTGAACAAAGGCACTTTTTACATTTCCTGTTTAGCTACACTACGAAAACGATTAAATCAAATTATTTTCATAACAAAAGAAAACGCATTTATGTGTTTTAAGTTAGCTGCTAATTATTTTTTATTCTACCAATGAGTTTCAGAATGTTCAAAACCGCAAGTTTGCTGCTGCGCTTCTTAAGGTCATGATGAATCTTAACATGACAGCAGATTGCAATCTTGTTGCTCTTATTGTTGTTAATATTTTTGTCATTGCTACATTAGACAAGCATCTTGCGTTTGAATTTTTATAATCAAGTTCGTTAATTAACGATTTATCTCATAAATCGAAAATGTTAACACGAAGATTGTAAGATAGTAAAAAGATCTAGAAAAGTACGATATTGTCGATGAGGGGCGTGATGATCATTTACCATAAATGCTGTAACAGTATATGCTATACATAATGACGAAAACTTTATTTATTTAAGCGAACAATTTTGTAAAATTTTGTGCGAGGTAATTTAGCCTTAATTTGATGAGCCTTGAAGGCGCCATTTGGTTGCGTCCATATTTATAATTTTTATATCTGTGCGGCAAAATGACTTATTGTAAAAAAAGTTTGGTAAGGTTTATAAAACTTGCAGCAAGGTTAAAACTATAAACACAGTGCAGTTTTATTAAACGGCAAACAATCAGTCGCGTCTATAAGACGCTGCCTTTTTCTGCATTATGCAATGTGCATGCACTTTAAACTGATGATGATTGCCTTTTTTGGCCACTTGTTGTGGTTTTGTTTTCTTTTCAGCGAATATATTTTTTTTTTATTGCGAAATGTGCTAAATGTCAGCAAACAATAATAAAAAAATAAAAAAAATTTTAAAATAAATAAAAATAATAATAAAAAGTCATAAACGAAAACAAAACGCAACAACAACTAATGACAACACAAGCTGCCGCACCTTCAAGCATGGCAAGTAGCTAAAACAACAGACCACAGCGATGACAACAACAAATGAGAAAACCATAAGAAAACCTAAAAAAACAGCACAAGTGCAGACAGGCTAACATAACATATATTCGTACACTCAATGCTGCTCACCTCACTGCGACAACAGCGTGAAACGCTCGCTAAAAGCTGCTTGCAACGTCGACGTCGCGTCGCAGCTGACAGAGCTTGACATTTGTCGTCACTTTAGTGTCTACAAATTAGTTAGACAGATATGCATTTTTAATTTCGTTTAAAATTATTGTTATTATTATTATTATTTGATTATGCACAATGTTAATTATTATGTGAAGAATTTCTGCATGTGTGTTAAAATTTATGGCTTGTTAGCTGTAACGCTAATAAGATATGTCCGGTGATTTAAAAATAGTACGACACTTCCGTAAATATTATAAATTCTAATGCACAAAATATTATAATGGCACAAAAGTTTAATATAATTTGAATTGGAAGCGCCGTGTAAGATCATAGCTTCTAACTTTTTCCCCAAAAATAATTTTATTAAGTAAATAATTTATGTTCTCGCATTTGACCCTCAAAGCGCTGTTTAGCTGCATATTTTTATTATATTCTATTATCACGGCAAATATGTTAAAACTCCTTATCCATTATCATTACCAGGGTAGTACCTAAGACAACTCTTCAGCGTGTTAGGTTAAACGCATAATAAAGCCATCAATCATAGGCAGCTGTCCATGGCGTGTGTTGCATGTTTGGGCCTAATGAAGACATGCTGTGATAATAAATGCCAAATGTCCGCATTCTGCCTAAATGATCTTCGTGCGTGATTAATTATTTTGATTCAATTTGCAATGCAAATTGAAGAAAACAACATAAATAAATGCTAAAGCCAAGAAGTAAATATTAATTGAACTGTCAGGCCTCTGTTAGCAGTTCACGCCCCTGTTGCCAATTCTGTGACCAATTTGGCCAATTTGGCATTTTAAAAAATAAATATTTTGAAATGTCAAGATTTTCAATATTGAAGATGCTCAAGTTCAGCTAACCAGTTTGCATATTTTGTTGATGTGTTTTTAATTGAATCATTAATTTCTATTTTCTCTTAGCTCATTGCCGAGATTGGTTATTCACCAAATCTATGCACTGTGAGTGTTAACCGTGCCTTGTGTTTAACACTTGCAGGCATACGCTTGTGTTAATTGTTATGAATATACGATAAAATACAATGTGTTACTTGGCTTTCATGGGCTGAAACCGGTAGAAGTCAATCTCTAATACATGATTTTCTAGATTATTGTTGTACTTTATAGAATTGCGCATTTGCTTGTGGGTTAATTTTATTAGATCATACCAACTTCTGTACTTCCGATTTCGATAAACATGTTTTGCGTTGTTGCTAGATGGAAAAATACAGACACTGTTTTTGCACAACAGTATTTAATAAATATGTAAGCCACAGCCGAATTTTAAAAAATTTAGATGAAGGGTATCTCCAGAAAAAAAGAAAAATTTGAACCCTAATTTGACGCCAGTCAGCATTTTGTATATCTTATATACTTAGAAAGCTTGACTTCTATTTCTAATCTTTATTAAATCATGTCCTGACTTTTACTTGGAAAAAAATGAACCCTATTGTCTTCACAGATTAGATCATATAGTTAAAAAAAAAGATAAATTAAAAAAATAATAATTTAAATAAATTAGTCTCTAAAAAAAACACTTCCATCAAATCAAAACAATAGCTTACTGGGGTCTAGTATGTTATTCTTGTATTTGCTATAATTTAAAACTGTTTCAGTGACTTATATATGTAGCCATTAAGTCGCATGTAATCGTTTAAATGATGACAGCGCGTTGAAAGACCTTCAAAGAACTTCTTCATTAGTATGCTGATACTCACAAACTCACAACTTCTTGACGTTAAACTTGTCGCCTCTAAGCTTTTATGAATCACATTAGACTGACTGTCGCTAAAGATCAATAATGCAGGTGCAACAAGATTCGTTAATAGTATAAATGGCTCGTGTATTTTGATGTCACCGTTGCCATAAAAAAAAATTAGTAAAAACTATCAAGTTGTCGTTGTACAACGATATGAGAAAATATTATACATAAACCATGCGACTTAACAAGATACATGCATATGGAAATTTGATCTGTCAGTTTAAAATGTTATGTCATGCTATAAATCACCGTAAGTACATTTAAGAAAAAATAATAACAATAATAAATGATATATGAAGATCTCATTTGCATTAAGAAAAAAGTAAATATGCTAGATAAGTTGTGTTGGAAGAAGTGATTGGATCATAAGTTTATTAACCAGTTATTTTTTCATAGGTCGTTTAGATACGAAGACTTGTACTTAACAAGCGCAGAAATGCATAAGAGTAAAAAAATAATATACACTTCAATTCTAATGGCTAAATCAAAAATGTTTAATAATAATTTTCATAAAATCTCTTTGAATTAAGAATGTAATTATTTTACACGCTTTCTCATATTTTTTAAAGCATTCCCAAATTCTTTGTATATAAACGGGAATATTTGATTCGTGTGTGAGTATCATGAGTTAGTACAAATTCTCGAAAGTTTGCCTTTTTATAAACAGCTGATGAGACATAATTTTACCTTTGAAGTGTTTCCGCTTCCTAATATTAATAATCAAAAAAAAAAGAAAGAAAAAACAAAAACATGCTTGATTTACCTAATATTTCGCGGTAATTAAAATTCAAGTAACCACCAAAGGATTCGCTTACAAATCTCAGCATTTGGCATTTAAAGATTAAGAAGAAAAAACTGAACTTACTACTTCGTAACGTCGCATTTTATAGCCAAAATAAATGGGCATATCTGGTGCATATGGCCACAGCATCAAGCGCAGATTCTCCATAATGATATAACTGTAAAATTAACCACATCAGGACCTCTCTCACGACAAACACAAGATGAAAACGAACTCACTCACGTATCATCGTCGGCCTTGAGAAACCAATCGTATTCATCTAAGAAATTATCAGCAACATATTTAAATCCTGCGCGCGTTTTATTCCACAAATCATCGTAAGTCTCGTATTCGGCATCCACCACCTGCACAGCGCCCAGCTCCTCGTCAGCTTCGCTGCTCACGAAAATCAGTTTGGTGCAACGTTTGCCCCAAGTGGCGCGCACATGACGTGCCTGAGTGTCGTGGTTGCTGGGATAGGTCAGCACCATGCAGAGCACGCGAACATTGTGCGCCAGATAAGCAGCTGGACTGGTGCCCACAGATGACTGCTGCAGCGTGTAGTCCAAAGTGTCCGAATGGCTGGCGGCAATTGTTGTGCTGTAGTCCTTTTGCTGTGAGCCATCGTCGTAGAGCAGGAACATGCCGAAGGCGCAGAGGAAGCCGCATATGAAAGCGAGAAGTGTTCGCAGTTGTCCCTTTATCCAGTATTTACGCATTTGCGGCGGATGAGCAGCGCCGTGGCCGCGCTCCGCAGCGCTCCACAGCCGCGATTTGTCCGTTATCATTGACGCGCCGTTACAGACTGAACGCAGCTCGATGCGCGCATCGGGGATTAGACTCGAAGAGCGACTCGGGCTTAGCTTCAATTGCTGTGCGTCACTTTGTTTATTGTGCCAATAATGACGATGATGATGATGTCGATGTCGTTGCCGATAATGATCTTGGCGATGATGATGACGTCTTCGTTGTTGTGATTATTTTTGCTTATGAAGATGCCCGATGTCGTGTTTCGTTTTTGTTTTGTTTGTGAAGCTGACCGGTTTTCGTGTTGATAAATAAAGTTTTTATTTTGTTTTTTTTTTTTTTTTGTTGTTTTTGACTATTTCGAATTTTGCTTTATTATTTGTACAAGGTTGGTAGCTCCCTTTTAACGTTTATTTAGTTTTTAAATTTTGCCAGGGTAATTAACAGTTAAATTTTAAGGAAAACTCTTGGTAACATATGGAAAAATCAATTTGCTTAAGAATACGAATCGGATTAGCCAATATTTAATCTGACTGTCCCAAAGATTAAAGATAGATAAATAGATAGATATGCTAGCTAACGGTACTAAGTTGCCTAGTGTACATAACAGTTTAATTAGGCGGCTAATACATTATACATGCATAAACTTTATAAATGCCAACAACAATATTGGTTTTGTAATGCTTTTTAAACTGTTTGGTTTGGATGCTCTATGAAAAATCTTAATGTTTGCTCCTGGCTTAGTAACTGTCTCATTTTGGTAAAAAAGAAATTATTAATGGAATAATTAATTTCATTTCATTTTCATTTTTTTTATTTTTCAAATTATAATTTTTACAATAAAAATCTATTTTATTTATTTATTTAAGATATTGCATTGAATTTATTTCTATGGTTTTTGCACCCAATAGTTACACGAGGCGATAATAATTGGCGCAGGCAAGTAAGCAATATTTTTATAACTTGCATGTAATATTTTCTAAACTTAACCCAATTTTATAAACAATTATTTATTGAATTTATGCAATGTGTATAAATTAAATTTTAGCTGCACTACTCCGTCGAAAAATGTTGACAAAATATATAAAAATTCCCGCATTATTAAGTTTTTGCTGCATCATGCGTATGAAATCAACAATTATAGTCAAAGAAGAAACTGACAGAAAGTAAATTAAAATCTGTTTGAAAAATAATAATAAAGATGTAATGGCAGTAGCCGAATTGAAGTCGAAAGTGTTACCAATTTCGAACAATATGACGATTCAAATGAAACTGCGAGCATTGCAAAGCAATTGTATAACACGTCAAATGCCGTAACGGAACGGAACGGAACCGAACGGAACTTTGACCGACTTTGAAAAAGCCATAATCAAAGCAATCATGACATTATACAATTTTACCAAAGATCGGTGCGTAAGTTGTGCAATGCGGAAATTATTGAATTATTGGGTGAGTGCTCTGCTGTTATAAAAACTGTGCACTGCGGCCTGTGATTCAGCAGTGTGCAGTGTGCCAGCTTGACAGTTAGAGGCGACATTAAGAGGCGTACTCACAGAAGGCGAGCTAGACGAAACACTATGGCCAACAAGGTGTGTTACTTGACACCATATAATGACAGTTTATGCAGTCCAAATAAGATTCTAATGATTCCTTCAATTGCAGATTTACATTTTGCTTGCAATGCTTGGCAGCGCCTGCGCCGGTGATTATGAGTATGCGAGACCAGCAACGGCGCCAATGCATGGCATGCATGCTTTTAGGCGCATAAACGACTACAACAACAACAACATCAACAACAATAATAACAATAACAATAACAATAACATTGCAAACAACAACAATATTAACAATATTAAGGATTTTCGTCATATGTTCAATGCACGCGGGCCCAGCACACGCGACAGCAGCAGTCCCACGCCTGTGGGCTATGACTATGCAGCGCCGCAGCAGGCTTACACATCGAATACGCTGCTGCAGGCCAACACAGTGGCCAGCTCGAGCCAGCTGCTGAGTCAGCAGCAAGCGACAGCACAGCTCAGTACCGCCGCCACAGCTGCCGCAGTGGCAACACCCGCCAAGCTGCTAAATGCGCCGTTGCCGGCTACGCGGGTCAGCAACGACGATTCTTCGCCGGTTAAATACGAGTTCAGCTACGGCGTGCACGATGCGGTCACCGGCGACATTAAGGATCACACAGAGACACGCGATGGCGATCGCGTGCGCGGTTCGTATAGTCTCATCGATCCCGATGGCTACAAGCGCACTGTGACCTACACAGCTGACGGCGTGAATGGCTTCAATGCCGTCGTGAGTCGTGTGCCATATGCACTGAAGCTGGCCACTGCTGCGCCGGCTGCTGAGGCTGCCGCTACGGCTGCGAAAGACGTCAATGTTATGACCAGTTCCAGTGCGAGTTCAGCTGCTGCGCAGGCGCCAGGCCAACGTCTTGAGTCATCTATGTCGGCTATTTTGCAGCCACGTGACAGTTATGCAAACTCACCCAATGCACACGATCCGGCGGGACGCTATGCCTAAGTAAAGTGCATATGTTATTTGTGCTTATTTTTTTAATTTTAGTGTTTCATGTGCTGTGGGTGCATTGTTGCAAAATGTATTTATTAATAAAACAATAAAATCCCTAATGAAGTTTTCGAATGCATAAAAGACGTTGAGCCATTTATAATTGCGATAGCTTCGTTTTGTGCCCCTACGGAGCTATGTATTTCTGTATTAAATATTTTATGGCATAACGATAAAGATCATTCAACATTGTTATGAGCTTCGAAAGCAGGGTTTAAAAACTTCATAGTTTTAGAGAAAAAAAAATTCTTATATACAGAAAGAGTTAAGCTACTTTCGTTCCATTGGAAAATGTGAAATTTATTGTCCTCTTAATTTAGATAGCAATGATTGGCACACAATCAAAAGTAACAAAAAACGTTGTATTAAGAAAATTGCAATTGCAACACCAATTTCAATTCTCATTAATTTAGTTGCACAGCTAAAACAGTTTAATGACTTTCAGCCTAAGTTCGAATGGTTGTTGTAAGCAACAATGCATAAATGCCAGTGCATATCACAAACGTTAACACGCTTGTGACGAAGGCGTATCACAACAACAAAACAAAACGTCGTTAAAAGAAACTTTGGCCTGGCTCGGCAACAAAGCCATCGGAGTTCATGCAAGCAACAACAACTGACTAACATAAAATGAAAAAAGGTTGAAAAAGAAAGACTGCGGATGACACTTCATGCATTTTTAATTCGAAACGTCTTCGTTTTTTAACAAGATTTCAACGTATACAAAAACAATTACAAATGGCAAGTGACAGACTTAAACACGAAGGCGAATGATCGCCGAAAAAATTGGTTATGCACTGTGGGGCGATGACAGAAATAATTGTACTAAAAGAAAATCTGCGTTTGTTTGTTATTAAATATTCGTATATGATTTTTTGAACATCTATTTTTATACTAAAAATGATTATCCGATAATATAAAGAATTTCTCATGGATTATACAAAAGCTGTGTTATGTTCATAAAAATTTTGTATAAACAAAATACTCACAATACTTTTTATTAAATAGACTAGCAAAGAAACATATAAATAAATAATTTTAGTTAATTGCGTATTAAAAAGCCGTCAACACTATGCAACAACAAACATTTGCATATGTTCACATTTGCGGCATACTACGACACACTGTGCCACCTGTGACTCGAACATCTTCGGCTGTCAAAGCTCCGCACGGGAGTTGTGCTAGACGAGTCTTCGTGTAGCATTCGAAGCGTGCGGTTGTTGATTTGGTATAGAGAGGCGCGTTTTCATCTGTAGATTTTTGTTTTTTAATAAGTTTTGTTTACAATTGTTTAAAAAATAAATAAACACTGATGTAGCACAGGCAAACAACGCAGTAAATATCAGTATATTTAAGAACATTAACGAATTGCTTATAAAGAGAAGTAAGCAGTTCAAGTCTCGCATGAGCGTTTAAAAAATCACCATAAAAACGATTTATCGATAACGGATATGCTTTTACATATTTTCAACCGTATTATGTTTAAATATATTTAATTATTTAATGTTTGTGTTGTTAAACTAAGAAAAAAACTTTTTGGAAAAAATCCCAAAAAATGAGTCAACTGCGACACTTAAATTGGAATTCGCGCCAATTTCGAGGCAAAATTAACGAATTTCTTTGTTTTCACTTCAGTTTTGTTTCACTGAATCTGCATAATTGACAAAAATATATAAAAACAACAAGCACTTCAATAATAACAACAACAACAGCAGAGATAATATTAAGAGCGTAAACGACCTTCACGTGTTTGCTGTTGTTGTTGCTGCCTGCGTCATAAGTTTTTGTCATGATCAGCTGTTACATATGCAATGTTTCTTATTGGAAATGAAATGAGAATGTGTAAATGAATTTTTTTTTTTTTTAAATTGAATGCTTGAACAATAAGAGAAAAGAAAAGAAAACACAAAACAGTCAATAGTAAGCCGCTTAAAAAATGAAAGCGTGAAAATATGCGACAACGAAAACAAAAGTGAATAAATATTTATTAATTTTTACCGGCATAATCATTTTTTTGTGAGCGAGCAAGTGAGAACCTGCAACTGTGAGAGAGCAAGTGTGCGAGAGCGCATGAGTGAGTGGGTGCACTCTTGAGCGCATTTGTTTACACTTGTGTATAAACAAACATGATTGGCATATTAAAAAAAAATAAATAAATAAAAAAACATGAAAACGACGGGAGCCAGTGATTCCCTGCTGATCTGATAATCGTGCTGTGTTAAATGTTTGGCTTTGATTTTAAACTATCAATAAAATCTTAGCACACAAAAAGCTGGACCTTGGCTCCTATTGAGCTTCCGTGCCTGCTTATATTACATCCAGAAAAAAAACTTTGTAAATACAATTTGCCTTAAATATTTTTATTATTTTGCCGCAAACGTAATAATTAAATGTAAAGCGTGCACATTTAAAATTTTGCTTAACAATTTGCAAAGTTGGTGCAACGGAGTTCATACATTTGTTTACTAAAGAGTACAAATAATTCAACTAAATAGTGTGTGCTTTTTTCATTGCGTGTATATATTATAATTGTTAAGTCTGCTAGTCATTAGTCAAATATTGCAAATTTATGTTAACAAAAAATCACAAAGACATTAAAACATTACAAAAACAAAAGCATTGCTAACTAAGCGTATATGTTACTCGTTTTGAATCACCCACATCAGTTCTCCATGTTCGAAAACGACAAACGGAACTAAAATTTAACAAACCATTAATTAAAAATCTAATGCTGAAATTAATGTCTGTAAAATAAAAAATTGTTGATGTTTATGAACCTCGAATATAAATTCATTATATACACATGTATATGAATAATAAATATATAAAATATAATAAACATTTGCTATAGGTTGAATGTAATTTTTATTGAATTATACACATTTTGTTCTGTTATGGGAACTGTCCCTTTTTGGGAGATTTTACTGCATGTATTATATATATAATTATGTGCATTTATTCTTACCAGAGACACAAATACGAGAATTTCACATGTTACGAAATCTCTGCAGTTTAAAATGTACATCATGCGCCAACAAAGACAGAGACTAGAACTGATCTCGATATTCATTATTGGCATTATATGGGGTATAATATTATCCCGACTTGTGCGTCATAGCAATGTACCGTTAGCGCAAATTACGACTCAGAACATATCGCGTACGACGTCTAACACGGGCAGTTACGCAGCCGATAAAGCATCATTACGTTATGGCACTGCAAATTCGAGCAATTTAGCGGAACGGCTCTACAAGGACGTGCGCATTCTCTGCATCGTGCTGACAGCGCCCAAAAATCACAATACCCATGCCATACACATTAAGCGAACCTGGGGCCGGCGCTGCAACAAATTGCTGTTCATGAGCAGCGCAGCTAGCGCCGAACTGCGCACGGTGAAGTTGGCCGTGCGTGAGGGCTACACGAATCAGTGGAATAAGACTCGTGAGAGTTTGCGATATGTCTATGAGCAGCACTTGCACGAAGCTGATTGGTTTTTACTGACCGACGATAATACGTGAGTAATATGGCATACTCTAGAAATAAACGAAACACTCCTCCTAACTCCTAAACTATTTTCATAAATAATTGCTTTTGCAGTTACACGATACTGGAAAATTTACGTGGCTTTCTTTATGCTTACGCAGCTGAGGCACCCATCTATTTCGGCACTAAGCAGCAGCCACAGCA
The DNA here is from genome assembly GCA_037044495.1 of Stegana nigrithorax. Classification (NCBI taxonomy): domain Eukaryota; kingdom Metazoa; phylum Arthropoda; class Insecta; order Diptera; family Drosophilidae; genus Stegana; species Stegana nigrithorax. Next base: position 180,605 of record JBAMBQ010005366.1, on the reverse strand, counting down.
GAAATATGTGGGCCAGGTGAGTAGTGCGGCTTTCAAAATCACGTATTTGACTAAGGTATTCTTCACTAGCAGGGCGACGCCGGTTATGTGCTCAGCAAGGCAGCACTGAGTCGTTTCATGCAGCAGGCCTATCCCAATGCTAAAATATGCAAACAGTTGCCTTATGGATTTCAAGAGAAAGAACTGGGCCGCTGTCTGCACAATGTTGGCGTGTTCATGGGCGACTCACGTGAGAAGCAACAATTGCATCATTTCTACGCATGGTCGCCGTTGCGTTCGTTTAACTGCTCTTGGCAGCAGCCAGGAACCAATTACAAAGCCAAGGACTCACGGGATTGTTGCTCGGCACATGCCATTGCCTTTCACAATGTCTACTCGGTGGAGTTTTATATTTTGGAATACATTATCTACAAGCTTAGTCCGTTCGGTATCGCTCGGCCAGCGGATGTGCTGCCAAAAAAGTTGGCCATGGCTGTCAACTGATGAGTTGCCAAAGACTTAAATGTACACAAGTACATATGTAATATGATATACGCTTATTTATTGTTGTTTATAATGTCTAGTTCATATATTGTATGATTTTAAAATACGCAAAAGTTATTAATTTGAATACCAGACTTTAATATTGTATAGAGCCTTGAGCAACAAGAGAATATACCATTTATTCTCCTAATTAAGTTACGTTCCTAAATTGGCTATTTGTATAATGTAACTAATATTTATAAATATATGAAAGTACCTATGTAAAAAATTATTTTCATTTTTAATATAGACAATTCGCAAATATTCCGCGCACATCTGACTGACACTATGGCAGAAACGTTCTCCGGGGTTTGAAAAAAATTCTTGTTTTCAAAGCTTCGTCTTGATCAGATTAATGTTGTGCCTGCAAATCATCTAATTATAATTATTTGTAAGTCAGTGTGTCAGATGGTCGGCAATGTTTTCAAAAATATCAAAAAGAATTTTTGCAAGTTTCGTTTCAGACGGTTTAGCTGTTTTGAAGTCTATATTTTTATGTATATATATATATGTATATATATACTGTATATATAAATTTGAAGTACCATTAAGTGCTCATTAAGAAATTATAAAATGCGACTATATCAATTGAAGATTCATTTCACATTTCATTGAGTGGAAAAAATCAGTTGAAGCTCGGCTCGCCACGACGTCGGTCATAGGCGGAAAGCACTCAAAGTTTTTCAAATATTAGTTTTTGCTGCTGACGAAAAAGTAAATCAATTTAAAATGATAAGATGCGATTACGCATGTTGTTAAAATTATTACAAATTGGTGCCGTTGTCTTTGCCGAGAGCAGGTAATGTTGACCAAACACTCACACAGTGTAATTGTGCAATTGCAGGAATTCAAAATATGCATAATATATATAGGCCATATAGGCTTAACAACTTTTAATAGACAATTTATTTTGTAGTTGGTACACGGTTATCGCGCCAGGCACCATTTTTGCGAACGAAGTCTACAAAGTCGCATTATCAGTGCACCACACAACGGACCCGGTACTTGTCAAAGTCAGCATTGAAGGTCAACATTCTCAAGTTAGCCAGAATATAAGTCTCAGCAGTCAAAATGATCCTCGTTTGCTCGAGTTCCATTTGGCTGAGTTGCCTGAACTATTTTATAGCCTTACGGTTGAGGGTCTTGCTGGTTTACATTTTAAGAACACCACGAAGCTTTTAAGCAAGTTTGACAGACCCTACGCCAAAATTTTAACCGACAAGCAGCGTTACAAAAAGGGAGAAACGGTAAAGTTCCGTGTTTTCTTCCTCGATTGGCAGCAGAGACCCATTACGCCGAAGAAACCGAAAATTTGGATCGATGTGAGTGAAAACGTGAAAATCTCTAAGTACGAATTAACCATTTGGAATTTTTGTAGGATACTGGCATAAAACATATTAAGGACTATGATGTCGTCATTGAGCAGGGCAGCTTTGCTGCCGAGTTGAAACTGACCACAGATATTGCCCTAGGTCACTATGCTATATGTGCCACTGCTGATAACATGAGCGATGCCGCGGCCTATTTTGAAGTGTTCAGTGCACAGCCAGCGAAATATTTCATAACCATGGATGCGGCGGAAGAGGCGCATTACAAGAACAACGAATTCCCAATTACACTACGTGCTATGTGAGTAAGGCAAAGGACCTTTTGATCTTAAGTGTTGAGACTTTTTTATTCGCCCATTTAGCAACAATGTTGAGGACACGCTGCTGAACGGTGAAGTGGAACTGTCCGTGGACTTTGCTGCGGCTTATGAGGATGCCACAGCGGCACATATTGCAGCAATTAAAGGACCAGCCACGCTTAGAAGAACCGCACGTATGATTGCTGGCAGTGCTAAGTTTTCAATAGACTTGGAACCCTACGAGGCTTGGATAAGTTTCGAAACGGATGCCACACATGATTTATACTTTCATGCGACAATACAAGAAGACGTATCTGCAGAGAAGTTTCAAATCTGGAAAAAAACACATTTGCATGGAAATCGCTACAAAGAAGCTAAAGAACCGTATTTCGACTCATACATACCCAATGTGGAGCAAGAGTTTTATTTTTCCATAAAAGATTATGACAACACTCCGCTGAATAATACTGAAAGACCGGCAAGACTTTTTATTACCGAAAATTGGGACAGTGCCGCACTGCAGACCTCAGAGAAACGGGAATATGTTTCAGAGTCGTTGGTAGCTGCAACGGGACACGTGACGTTTAAAGTCATGTTGCCGGAACTTGCGCAGTTCAAATGCCAAAAACATGAGTTTGTTATGGAATTGCAATATGAGAAACAGAAAACCTATGTCGGCAGCATTAAACAGTCCGCCACCTGGACTCAGAACCATGACTATCTCATCTTGAGTGCCGGCATGTGAGTACATTTGCGAAAATATTTTACAAAGCAGTAAAGCAACAAACCAACTTAGTCCTAAGGTTGGCGAGAACTTTATAGTGACGCTGCATTCTGGTCAGCCCATCACGCACTTTTTTTACACGATCGTTGGACGGGGCAACATTCTGGCATTTGAACGCATCGATCTGCCTGCGCCCCAAAAGGCCTACAAACTAAAGCTGACAGCAACATTTCTAATGACTCCCACCTTAGGGGTTTATGTCTATTATGTAGCTGAAGATGGAAGCTATCATTATGCAGAAAAGCTATGGCAAGTCGATGTCGTTTTGCCTAATCAGGTAAAGTTATGCTATACATAATTATTATAATTAACAGAACAAATAAATACTTATATATGTCAGATCGAGCTGCAGTTGCCGGAAAGCGCCAGACCCGGTGACAATGTCACATTCACAATTAAAACATCTCCCAACTCGTATGTTGGCCTCATAGCCATAGACCATCACGAGCAGCTGGCCCTCGGCACCGCAGCATTACAACGGAACTTTTTCACGCCCCTGTATCAGACACACAGAACACAGACCTTCGAGTTGCATGGCTTTGCACACTATCCGGGTGATGACGTGGGCCTGGTGACGCTGACTTCTGCAGAAAACGCTGACCACACTCAGAGCTCTGCGGAAGTTGAAGCGCACAAAAATAATTGTCAGCGTCCGGCTGCGCCAGTTCTGCCTAAACGTAGGGAAATTTATTCGCAAGAATTTCGTTTTCCTGCAAGTTATGCTTATGAAAATAAAAACCATTTTAAAGATCCACCTATTTCGGCTACTTGGCTCTTTGAAAACCTCAAAAGGTAAGCATTTCAAGTCTGATAATGCATTTGAAGAAAGTAAGAAAAAAGAATAATTTCAGTTCTGATGATGGCCTTGTCAGCTGGACAACTCAGCTGCCGAACACTGAGACAACATGGGACGTGAGTGCGTTCGTTATAAATGCTGACTCAGGTCTTGGCGTTACTTCGCATAGCCATCAATTAAAAACGTCTGCTTAACTTCTTGATTTTGAAAAGAAGTTTTTTCTATTTTTTAACTACACACATATGTATGTATATACAATTTATTTTAAAGATTACCCTACAGACTTTCTTTTAAACAAATTGCCTACGGATTGCAATTTTATAGAGCAGCCAATCTTAAATCTGCTTCCACCGCGGAACTCTAGATAACCATTTTAAGATAGTGTTGTACAGTTGGTGTGAAAAATGTAGAAAAGTTTGACAAACTTCAAAATTTTTTAAAAAGTGGCCTCCTAGATTACCTTACTCCATACTTCATGAAGCACTTGCTTACATCAAAACAGTTAGCAAATCAAAGTAGGCTCTGTTGTGTAAGAAATATAGAATAATTAACGATACTAGCTGACAAAGGAAGTGAAATTAAAATAAGAATCAGAAATAGTCGATATGTTGGTGGCAAATCGTGGCAAGGGTAAGCCAAAGCGTAAGATTCATTGCAGCCGATTCTTTTGTTTTCCTAACTGGCTTTCGTTACAGCTTTTCAAACGAAGCGTTACATGCTCGTTCTATTTATATTCATCTGCATAGCCGGATTTTTCAGCATTGAATTGTTCCTAATTGAATCCCGACTTAGTCTGCGCAATGCGAAAGTGACATTAACTCCAAAAAATGGCTCACAGGCACACGAGCTGAGGAACCTCCTGGACAACGTCACCGCGGCCGCGTATCTTAACAAAGAGGTGCGTGTGCTCTGCTGGGTACTTATCAAGCCAAAGCGACGCAGGCGCATCAAAAGCGTAATTGAATCTTGGGGCAAGCGTTGTCAAGAATTCGTCATCTTCAGCAACGTCCCGTACAAGAATTTAAACGTAACCGTTTTGAATTACGGCCCGGGATCGACTGATGTCATGTCATGGCATGCAACCATGGCGGCATATAGACACATTTATAAGCATTACCTGCATGCTGTAGATTGGTTCTACAGAGCAGATGACTCCACCTACACCATAATGGAGAATCTACGCTATATGCTTTATCCGTATGCTGCCGATACAGCGGTTTACTTCGGCTGCCGGTTGTCGAATTGGCCGCAGGATCAGTTTCAAGGCGGTGTTGGCTACGTACTGAGTCGTGCAGCGCTCAAGCGTCTGGTCGAACTGGCACTGCCCAATCCGGCCTTGTGTGCATCGGGCATCAATGGCAGCAATTTCACAAACTTTGAAGATTGCCTGCAGCATGTGAATGTCAGTGCGGGCTACACCCATGATGCCGAAGGGCGACGCCGCTTATTTCCAAATGAGCCTAACAATCATCTTATAACGTTGAACGAGTACACGAATGATTGGAGTGTTCAATATGCTTTTCATGTTACCTATGAGGTAAGTGGGTAGCTTGAGAATATTAGTTTCTTAATTTAATTAAAACACTTTCAGGGTTTTGCTTGCTGTTCGAAATACTTTATTACCTTTGAAAATGTTGGCAACGAACTTATGGCCTTTTTTGAATATATGTTGTATCATTTGCGTCCATACGGCTTCGATTATCCCCGTCACCTCTTGCCGCCAAAGCGGCAAGTTGCTCAATCGTTATTACCAACCAATCAAAATCTTACCAACTCCAACTCGAGTCGAGCAACTTAAAATCTTCAAATGTTAAAAATCAGAATATTTTAAATAATCGTTTAAAATGTACAAGACGTTTTATTGCAGTTTGGTGTTTTCAAATAAATTTTAGCTTTCCATTCCATATTCATTAATTCTTCTGAATACAGATGCGTGCTACAAATTATTGCAGACTAAAAATTGAGAAATTGAGAATTGAAATTCTAGGTTTATCTGGTAAACGTTACATGATTTTCATATATGTACTTCGGTTTACAGATGATTGAGATTATTTAGAAACTCGATATTTTTATACCCTGTACCAAAAAATGTTGTGCAAATGTATAGAACAGGCAGAAGTGGGAGTGGCAGACTCCATAAATTATATATATTCTTGATCAGCATCGAAAGGCGAGTCGATCTAGCCATGTCCGTCTGTCTGTCTGTATGAACAAACGGATCTCTGAAACGGTTAGACCTACAACCACCAAATTTTGCACTCTCCTAAGCCATAGGCATATCGAGTTTATTTTGCTTTTTCGATATTCAACCTGTAACATATAGCTGCCATAGGAACGATCGGCCAAAAAAACTAACAACAACCTTTTTGTTTTTTAAGATATCGTTACCAGATTTTAGATTTAACAGTGATTGGATACCACATATCTAAATATTATATTTATCGGTCTACTATATCATATAGCTGCCATAGGAACGATCGGCCGAAAAACAATATTTACTGAGGGTAACTTTTTTGTTTATTAAGATATCGTTACCAAATTTTGGATTTAGTAATTTTCGATAATATCCAACCATATATCTGATAAATATCGATTTAACTAAAACATATAGCTGCCACAGGAACGATCGGCCGAAAAATTACTTTTGCTAAAAGAAAATTTTTGTTGCTTGACATATCCTTACATAATGAATACAAAATATTAAAATAGAAAAAAATTTCTTGAATTTTGTATTGGGTACAGGATATTCTATAGTCGGGTACGTCCAACTATAGCCCTGCCTTTCTAGTTCTGTTTATGACATGAACTACAAAGTTGAGCTCTATCTTTTTTTTTAAAAAAAGGAAGGAACATGTTTATTAGATGTGTAGTTATGTGGAATATTTTTTTTTATATCGATATGCTATATAATGCTTCTCACATCTTAATCTACTTTGTTGTTGATTTGTATGTCGTCTTATTTCGTGCTTGCTTCCAGGGAGGCATTACCTCTCCCACCTTCAGCTTGGATGGTAATTGTTTCGGCCTGTAGACTATGCCATATGGACGCACAGTGTATATAATAAAGTCAAAAGCGTACATCCAAGTAGACTCGATGTAATGAAATGATACTGCATAATCTGAGCAGCACTCAAAACCCTGAGGGAGGAGGAGAGGAGAAAAGAATACCACAATTCAAGGTTTTGCGATTTGAAAAAATCGATAGAGCACAAAGCAAATACTTACTTCAGTTGGTCTATAATAGATATACTGTGGTAACCAAGGCGGAGTTGAAGCACCCGGGTTAAGGAAGTTAGCGATATTTATTGGAAAAAACCTATTTCGATTATAAATATCGCGTGTATCACCGACTGCCACACCCACATTTTCTAAGCACAAACCAATCTCTACGTCCTCCTCGCCCTGATCGTCTTGTTTGCAATTTGTTGGATCAGGAATTGCTCGAGTAACAAAGCGATGCACAGCCTCCCGACTGAGCACGTAACCAGCACCGCCGGACATGTAACCTTGCTTCACGAATGGCTTGAACTTGCAGCCGAAGTAGACCGGCGTCTCCGGTGAGTACGGATACAGCATGAAGCGCAGATTCTCGACTATCGTATATGTATCATCGTCGGCCTTAAAAAACCAATCCGCGTCGTCCATATGATGGTCATAAATATACTTAAATGCTTCCTTTGTCTTGCCCCACAGATTGTCGCGTCCCTCACTCACCGGTAATGCAACACTGTCAAAATTCTTGAATTTTACACTGCTCATAAAGAGCAATTTGTTGCAACGCTTGCCCCATGTGTGTTTCACATGACGCGATTTATGATTATTCGGGCTCGTTAAAATCCAACACAGAACGCGTACTTCTTTATATAGGAAATCGGTTAGAGTGAGATTGTCTGGTGGTTCTTGTGGTTTGCCAGCAAACTGAACAATTTGAGAATACTCCGTCTCCTGTTGATCCTCTGTAACTTCCGTCTTTTGACTAAGCTTTGAAATATTCTCCGTTACGATGGTATATATCAGAAAGTCAAGTGTGTACATGGAGATAACCAAACACAAGATTACGATTAAAAACTTGCCACGCATTGCAGCCTTTGTTGTGGCAAATGAAATATTTGTAGGCGAATCTACTCTTATCGGAATAGTGTGCAGAGTGTTTCTTCTCTTTAAAAAGAAAATGCATTTTTATTTAGCTATCATTTATCATGGATTGCTTTGTTCTGTGTTAAATTAATATTCTACGATTTTTGAATTTTTTTTAGTCAATGTTTCTGAACTTTTGAAATTCATTACGATTTTATGTACTAATATCGAAGTAAATAAAAATGGAAATTTGTCTATTAGTCTTAAAGAGCGTGTGTAATCCTGTAGAGTTACGAGCCTTTGACACCGGGTTGGTGTGTCTCATATATTCTATTATTCTATTGTTATGTAATCTGAAATCGTAGTGGAAGGCTTGAATTATTATTGATGCATTTTCAAAATAAAATCCTATTTTAAATATAAAGCCAAGCAAAAGTTATGCTACATTGTAATAATTCCGGTTTTTATTATCACTTACAATAATTGAACAACAAAAAGTGATGATGCAGATTGCGTTAAAATGAAGCCCATAGATAATGGCTAATTTTTCGAGTACATTATATGAAAATGTAAACAATTTGAATTAGAAGTCGTGGTATAAATATTTTTATTATTTATACTTATGTGTAATTTAATTAAATTTAAGCTTAATAATAATCATGTGCCTTCAATTTTGGTTTTTACTTATATTTAATAAAGTATTTATTATAGTACGTCGAGTTTTCATATAGAAGTTCTATAAAAAAAAAAATATTAAAAAAATAGCACAAAAGATTACAAACTAAATTAACAGTTTTTTGGTTTTTTTGTAGTTTTTGGTTCCACGTCAAAGGAACAATTTCACCTTCATTTGAAATCTGTAAAGTTCTTATTGCTTAACGTAACTAAAATTAACTAAATGCTACTAAATGAAATGGCAAACTTTTTGTCAATAAAGCTAGAGCTTGAATGCTAAACATTTGGAAATCTATGTACAGCAAGTTTATATACAATTCTTGACATTGTAGGCTTAAATGAGTCTCATCAGCGAAAATGCTGTGGCACACCATAAACACTAAGATGGGTGCTTATTTGGTTGGTCTGAAATGAATCCAAATGGATTCTCTACTCTACTCGTCCTCTTTAAACACCGAAGCGCTTTGATTTTTGGGCGCCGGCATCAGTTCGCCAACTTTAAGTTTCGGTGGCAGCGTTTCGGGAGTTTGGATTATGCCATACGGATGTAAATGATAAACGAGGTAATCCAGTACGTACATTTGATTTGGTGAGACATAATGAAATGAGATTGCATTATCCGAACAGCATTCAAGACCCTTCAATTAATTAATTTTCAATTAAAGTAACTGCATTTTTAAACAAAGCTAAAGTGAACTCACCTCTTCTGTCTTGTAGTATATGTATTCCCAGTACCAGAATTTCTTATCCGTATGCGCCGGTATCAAATGATGCTCCGGAACAAAGGGGAAGAATCGGCCACGTGCTTGCTGATCACGTGAATCGCCCGCAATGACATTTACATTTTCCAAACACTTGCCCATCTCGGCATCTTCAGCGCCATCGGACTCTTTTCGGCATTTGCTTTTATCCGATATGCCATCGACCACAAAACGACGCACAGCCTCCCGACTGAGCACGTAACCAGCACCGCCGGACATGTACCCTTGCTTCACGAATGGCTTGAACTTGCAGCCGAAGTAGACCGGCGTCTCCGGTGAGTACGGATACAGCATGAAGCGCAGATTCTCGACTATCGTATATGTATCATCGTCGGCCTTGAGAAACCAATCAGCGTCGTCCATATGATGCTCATAAATATACTTAAATGCTTCCTTTGTCTTGCCCCACAGATTGTTGCGTCCCTCGCCCACCGGTAATGCAACACTGTCCAAATTCTTGTCCTCTTCACTGCTCATGAAAATCAATTTGTTACAACGCTTGCCCCATGTGCGTTTCACGTGACGTGCTTTTGTTCTATGATTTTTCGGAGTAGTCATAATCCAGCAGAGCACGCGCACCTCATTGTACAGTTTCGTCGAGAGACTCGTGTCCTCATGTGCGTGTGAATGCGAGCCAACGTCGTTTTCCGGCCCGGATACCTCGAGTAGATCATGGCTTGCATGTGCATCGTTCACGTCGCCATGTCGATGACCAGCATAGGGTAGCAATTCGCCTCGATCCTGATTTGATGAGTGCACGAAGAGTTCTGCCAGAAAAAAGCCCACGATGAGGCCAACAATCAGCGAGACCAAGGCGCGATGATTTGAACCGGCAACTGCGTATGAGAAAACCAGATTGTTTGCTAAAAATTCACTTGTCATATGCAACTTTCAACTCACCATCTGGCAATATTGTGCGCAACAGCGGTCCCTTATAAGACATTTGAATGGAAGGTGCAGTTGACAGGCGTGCGGTGTAGTTAGTTATCTAATTTGGGTTGTGTAGGTTTACTTAACTTAATTGTGCGTTGCGGTTTGCTCAGTGATCTGGCCGTGCTTAACCGTAGTCTTTGGTAGTGTTGCAGATTACTGAGTATCACTTTACATTTTCTGCAAGAAAAAAAAAACAATAAGAATTAATTATTCACATAATTTATTGACTTTAAATGTAGACCTAGGTAACGCGTTAAATTTTCTCATAAAAAGTTCTTAGCTTTTAAGGATAAATTGATACTATTCCACATATTATTCTAAAATAGTTCACAACATGTATATGAGTATCAATATGAGTAGTTTCGAATTTAATGCAAGGATGTCTGCATTAGAGCGAGGCAGAATAACTGTTACTCTGAGTAATCTTTTTTTTTAGAGCAACATTACTTAACAATGAAGCATAATCAAATTTCTACTAGAATAAGGAAAAATGAAATGGTCTTTTTTTTAATGTAGAATATTTTGATCATATTTGATCATGTCTTGTTCTTATCCAGTAGGCTTTAAAGCAAAATACTCATCCATCATTGGTAAAGCTCTAAAAAAAAAGCGCATATTTTTTAAACACGAAACAGTGAGAAAACAATGCCAACTTTGTTAGTTTACATAATTTATAGAATTAAACGTATTGGGAGAGTAATGTAAAGAATATTTCTTTGTTTTTATTAACAACCTTTCCGCGCAAATATGTCATCTGCTTTTATTTTCAAACTACTAAGAAAACTGTCAGCACAATTCATTGTAGTCAAACGAATAACATAATTGTAAAAAATAGCAAACGTCTTTGCATATATGGATGGATATAATGCTCAAGATATTTATCTATAATAAAGACCCGTTGTTATTGTTCATCTTTATATAACATACTAAAAAAATCACTAAAATTTATCTAATAAATAAATCTATCTCATATAACTAAACAGCAAACTTGAAAGTTGTTTAATAATCATAAAAGAATTAAACAATAATCCTTTTAGAATATGTGTCATTAAAAGTGAATTAGATACCAGAACCTGCAATGACTGAAACGTTTGTCATTAGACTCAATTGTTTAATGAATATTCCAACGCAATTTCTAGGTCTCGTAAATTTTAAAACAACGATAAAAAGTTTTCATACAGCGTGTTCGTGTTGTGGCGATATTTTAAAAAAGTTAATATGTCTATGTTGCTTATGTGTATATAATCGTTTAAACCAAACGTCAATTAGAGAATAACTTTTGCTTTGTCTGTCTGCAACGATATGATTCAGTGTATGTCAATTGACGTCTGTTTCTAAAGCTTAATCGTCTTAATTTAAGATCTTAGAATAGAATTAGTCTCGTGCTTCGCCATAAATTGTCGGAGTAGTCGGTTATCAGCAACAGTTTCTCGTTTTGAAAATTGCAATGCCTACATTTAAGATGTTGTTAAATAATAAAAGCAAAATCAGAAAATCAGTGAACTGAGTAAGAACAATAAAAAAAATTTTAAATTTAATTAATTTGACTCAAATGCTGACCTATATAAAATTGCATTTAAAATTGTAATTTAAGCTTGTTGACTTGTTCATTTGTTGAATTTTAATCATTTGAAATAGTTTGCACGTGCTTTCGAACTTGATCAATTTGAAAATTTTACATATGTATATCATTTCTTAACAAAAGAAAACTTGAAACCATTCAAGTGAGTTCATTGATAGTGTACGTTGCAATAATTCCGAAATACATTACGTGATAAATACGCCTACTCGTGTTTTCTAGTTATTTGATAAAAATAATCGTTTAAAAAAAATTAAAAAAAAAAAAATTTTTAAAAAACTGGTTGCAAGTGTCTGCACTTTAAAAAGAATAATAGAACTTCCACGTAAAATTTTTTGACATAAAACTTCTGCTCGTTTTTTTATATATATATATATATTTTATTTACACAAATTCGCAACTGAACAAACTCCTCACCGCAAATATATGTACATAGTAATTAAAATAAGCCCAAACGAAATTTGTTTAATTATAATATATATATATACATACATACATACATACTTATGTACAGTACATACCGGTAGTGCAAATAAGTACTTTATTATATTGGTATACCAAAAAATTGTGTTAAACGTGTCAGTTTTTAAATTCTTGAATTAAATGTTTAACGACTAATGAATTATATATGAAGTGGGTAAAAAATGTTCACGTGGTATTAATGAGCTTCACTTTCTATGTGATGTGTTTTTTTAGCTGTCTTAACAGAAACATACATTAAATGATTTCTAAAAAATATTTCCAATGCTAAACCACAGCAAATGAAATTATAGGTTTATAGGTATTTCTTGTGTAGGTTAAGAAAAGATATTGTTACAATATGCATAACATTTATGTTTTTACAATATTTTGTATACTACACATGAAATCTACATGAGCCACTTGCAATTTAAACATTTTTACAAATGTATTTTCACCCCACAACAGCAACAGATTATCCTTCGTTTTGGCACTTTCAGAAATGTTTGTTTAAGTCACTTGTTAGAGCTTTTAAACAAATTAAGCTAAAGAAACTTTATTGTACACAGCACAGTTAGAAACAACTTTTTTTTTTCAAAGGGCTAAAATAGAAGGTACCTTTGCAGTAACTTTAAAAGACCTTAACATGTGTAACGTGTCAATCAATAACTTTCGGTATTTTGTGAATGCAACTAACTTCGCGACCTTTTTACGTGTCTTAGCAGTTTTGCGTATCTGTGAAAAGTATGTCTGCATCCGCTTAGGCACAATAAAGACTAACATAAGCAAGCAGACAGATACCTAATTTAACTTACAGTTTAGGCTCGTTATACATATTTACTTAAATTCACAACTGATCAAACTGAATCTGACAATATGTAATCAATATGGGTAGATACAAAAAAAAAAAAAGGAAAAAACAAGAAAAAAAAAATCATAAGAAAAAAAAAATATATTAATTAAAACTGGCGAAAAATATATTGCAGAAAGATTTAGAAACATCTGCTATATAGCACGGAATTTGCAGCTAACTTGACCTAAGAATAATTCTTCATAAAAACCAAACTTTCCTGTATTACATATGTATGGGGACACAGAAATTATCTATAAACACTCATATTACAGAAACAAAAAAAAAAGTATTTGTCACTGCCTCTGCAAAGTGAAAATTGAATTCCAATGCATTAAGTTTAGCATTCAAGACGCGATGGCGATCTTCTGCATTAAAGAGATAAGTTCAATATAAGTAAGTATTTAATACAAATGCTGAAACCATCTCCGTCTGTCATCTGTGTTTTATATGCTGAAACTCCGTCATGACGTTAACAGAGTAAAAACGGCCGCTTTTTCGAGAACTCCACTTAACTGTAGAAAATTGGCTGCACCTTCTATTTCTTACACCATGATACTCAGTTTAAAACAAAACAAAAGGGGAAAAATAGAAAAAATACAAAAACAATGCAAATTATGAGCGCGCGCCAAATGTTCGCCACCTGACAAATTAGTTTTTCCATTAGTTTTTTTCGCAATATCAAAGGAGAATCGAAGAGCATTATTGCAAAGCTGGCAACAACAACAATTACAAGAACAAATACTAGAGTGCATTATCTATCAGAACTATTCTGACGATGGCACTTCACATGGACATTAGATAAAACTTTCAATTGCTTTTCAGTCTACATCAAAAGATTATTAATTAGAAAACTACAAATATGTCCGTCTCCCGTTTGTTAGTCAGCCCAAAATAATTGCATATGAAACGCGCTTTATTTATCTTGAAATTCAACTGATAATCTTATCAATTCTTTGTTTCTTCTTGTTTTCTGCGTTTCCGACATTGATTTGGTCTGTTGATTTTTTGAAATCGTTCTAACTACTAATTAGTTAAGACTTTTTTTTTTATCAATATAAGTACCATATAAGCCTAAATGATTTATCAGCACACATTTTTAACTCGCGATAAGACTCGAAAATTATGATAGCTACTTGCTGATAAAAGAATTCGGCTATGCCGTAATTTAGTTATAATTCGGGCAATCGTTCCTACGCATACTGCTTTAGGTAAGTTGAGATTCGATTAAATACACTTAAATACACCAAGTGTGCCCATTGAACCTTTCAGTATATCTGAATCCTTAAGCATTTATAGGGTGATTTGCAAATCAATCTTTTATTTTTTTGAAATGTACTTGAAAAATGAGGAACATATGTAGCCTTTGGTACTTAAGACAGTTTAATAGTTAACAGTTTTTATATATGATTACTGAATCATCAGTAAGCAACCTAAAGTTATTGATTTGAAAATAATTATTAAAAAATATTTAATCCAGCCAATGGAATCTTCTAAGTGACATTCATTATTTCCTAGAATCAACTTTATGTCTTTCTTGGAAAACTCATACATAGCCTCTGACATAAACATCACTAATGCTTACTCTAAAAATATTTGATTAACATTTCCAAGAAATATTGGCAGGAAATATACTATAGTGTCACTTTTTATTACGCACCTTAAGTGTGAAGTATACTTTTAGGCGAATATATTACAAAGTAAATCAACATTTGATATTGGTTTTAATCTTGTTTAAAATGTACGCAAAATACATGCTGCCATATATGATTCTAGACTTAATCTTCGAACTGTAAAAAATTGTTAAAATATGTCTATTTCCGCCAGAGCTCAAGATTAAATTAAGCAAATAAGTGAAGTCTCTTCATTATTAGCTTGAGTTCGGAATATAATATATGTTTGTATATATGTTCATTCAAACTGCCAACTGAGCAAACTACAACAAATACATCAGCATAGCTTACGTCAAGACTGCTTTGAGTAATGAGGTGTAAATAAAAGTGAAACAAAACTAAGCTTAAGTCAAGGTCTTTAAACTCGCATTATAAATATTTAATCTAAAGTCAACTATATTTGAAGTAATGAGTTGTACAAGCAACGATAAAAAAGTTGAACATTTTCCGGATCCGTTGTCTGTGCTAACGGGCTTATAATTAATTAAACAACAAACAAAGCTACTTCTGTTGATTGGTTTAAAACTTTTAAGACAAGTTTTAGTAGGTCACACTACAAAAAAAGTTTTAAAGTAGAGGTAACCTTACGCGATAGGCTTTCCCCGCCTTTTGAATGCATATGGATGAAACATTTCAAACACTACAAAGCAAATTTTAATGATATTATTTCCGTTTTTTTTTTTTTTTTTTTGTATAATTGAATGAAAAAATGTATGAATATACTTTTAAAACGAATGACTTTTAGAAAAAACAAATGTCCACCAATCCATCAAATTAAATCAAGAAGGTGACAAATAAAAATAATTGCTATTAGAATAGAAACAATTAATAAAAATTACAATAATTTTGTTATAACTTTAATGGACATCTTATCTACAAATTAAACTTTAAATCGATAAAAAAATATTTTTTTTTTTTTTCAATAGATAAAAAATGAATGCTTTTTAGACATGCATTTTTTTCCTTTATAACTAAATATAAAAATAAAATAAAATTTTTCATGTAGTAGACTTTTATAAAATGAAACATATTGAATTTTCATTTCTATACCCACGAAATGCTGAGGGTTAAAGATGGAACTAGTCAGAATAGATAAGTAAATACAAACAAAATACAGTTGTTACAACATAGAAAGTTATGTTGACGTCATAAATGGCAGTTCGAACAATATTAATAATCTCCAATAATCTTATGGCTGATAACGCACTAATATAATTCACTTATATGTACATCATATCATCATTTTTATAGAGTTATATAATTAATGCCGATTTAAATCAGTCTAATACAGTTAGTTAGATAAACTATTAAAAAGGAACCAAATTATTTGATAAAAAAATAAAGTAGTTAATTTTGCATAGAATCCTCGAACTTATTTTAGTGGATAATGGGATTTTGATATAGATTTTCGACAATATTTATATAAGTAGAAAAAAAATGAATAAGAAATACTAAGAGTAACACTGATAAACATTTCCAGCACATGGCATACACATTGTGAATGTACACTGAATTGATAAACTAAATTAGGATGGAGTTTATGTGGGCGCACTGATAAAATAACAGCAAGAATGAACGAATCAGTGAACATTCAACTTTTTAAAAGAGTAAAAGCGTCATCAATTAAAACAAATAATAGCACAAAACTAAAATAAATTGAAATGAAAAATTATGATGTGTAAATTCCATACGTCACAAACGTGTAAAGTGACGTAAAAATTTGCATGCTTTCAAACTAGATAATTGTTTGACATTGTTAAGTAAAAACAAACACAGGCTTATCTAAAAAAAATAGGTATGCTGGTGTGTATACGCACATGTCTACGCCACACCCTGTGTCAGTGATAGTCACAAAAGTTAATCTCATCCGTAGAGTGATAAGCAGCATCAGCAGTCTACTCACATGAGTTGATAATCAACTTAATTACGTTGATTATCAAATGTAATGGAAGAGCAGCGCTGCCGACCACAAGCACGACAGTCACAATAACAACAACAACAACCATAAATGTTGCACTTAAATTAAATCAGTGGTTTCACAATGATGCACAATAAATACTTTTCACTGACGCTTTATTGCGCATAATTATACCCTGTACCAAAAAATGGTAGAGTATATTAAAGTTGTGCAAATGTATGTAACAGGCAGAAAGAGGTGTGGCAGACCCCATAAAGTATATATATTCTGGATCAGCGTCGAAAGACGAGTCGATCTAGCCATGTCCGTCTGTCCGTATGAACGCACGGATCTCGGAAACGGTAAGACCTACAATTACCAAATTTGGCACGAAGACTCTTCTAAGCCATAGGCATAAAGAGTTTATTTTTTTATTCGATATTCAACCTATAACATATAGCTGCCATAGGAACGATCGGCCGAAAAGCCACATTTCCTAACCAAAACCTTTTTGTTTTTTAAAATATCTTCACCAAATTTTTGATTTAATCGTTCTAGCTAATATCCAATCACATATCTAAATATTATGTATATCGGTTCACTATATTATATAGCTGACATAGGAAAGATCGGCCGAAAAACAACATTTAATGAGAAAAACTTTTTTGTTTATTAAGATATCGTTACCAAATTTTGGATTTGGCAGTTTCAGGTAATATCAAATCATATATCCTGAATATGATAAAAAATGAAAAATCGCTTTTACTAATAAAAAAAATTTTTTTTTTTTTTTTTGGATTGGGTACAGGGTTTTCTATAGTCGGTTACGCCCGACTATAGCCCTGCCTTTCTAGTTTTTAGTTGTTATTTTGTTAAGAATTTAAAAGGAAATAAGTTAAATTATGTAGATAGCATATAAAGCAGTATCTGCATTGCTTTAGTAACGTTGTAAAAGCAACTATAGGGACATAAGCAAACAATTGCATTTAAAATATGTACATATATCAAAGTTCCTTACCCAATATTTTATGTGATGCACATTCATTTATCTTTATACGCCTACTGCGAGCACAATGCACAAAAAAAATGTTGATAATACTATGAGTATGCCTGCATACACGTCAATTTAAACCCAATTAGGCAGTTCGTATTGACTGAGATAAGTTAATTGGTATGAAATTATTGAATTGGCATAAAACAGCATGCCAAATGAATTACACTGCTGCTGCATGCACTCTCCCACTCATTCACTCACACAATCACTTGCTCACTTCCGTACACTCGCGATGCAGATTCTCAGTTAATCAATGGAACTGGTGCAAGTGAGCACTGCTTCTGATAAAGGCAGATTGAGCACAAGTGAGAGTGTGACTGTGTTTTTTTATTTTGTTAACAAGTATAAAAGCAACATCAATAGAGAACATGACGGAGCTCAAAAGCAATAACAAAGTCAACTATTAATAAACACATTCGCCCGCTCGCAGCTTCCCGTTTATTTACATGACACTTTGTGTGCGTGACAGTGTAGATCTTCTCACCATGTATTTTTTTCAAGATTTGTGTGTGCTCTTTTCAATGGTTTTGTTTGGCAGCTCATTTTGGACGCTGTCGTTGTTGTGTTTGTGTTCTTTTGCTTTTGTTTTCGTCACACAATGCGCAATTTTATTGTCATTTTTGTGGTTGTTGGTCTTCATTTGAGTATGTGTATTTAATTAAATTGTTATTATACAATATGAAAATGTTGTCGTTGCCCTATGGCACAAATTGAGCTGGGCTTGATCAACTGAGTGCGATAACAGTTTTGCATGGATAATTAAATCGAAAAACTGTGGTTGGAAGTTTTAATTGCCTAATAGTTTTGATTCCTAAGTGGTAATAAACATGGTATAGTGAAATAAAATATATCATGAAATATGAAATCGATAATGTATGTACAATACATACATATATGCAGCGCAGTTATAGTGTTAGTAAGTAGCGAACAACAACAAAGCCAATCAGCAATGGTTCAAAGTGCAAGTTTCAGCCTTTGTTTGCATAAAAGCAGAACATCTACATCCATTGACCTCTACTATCTGCGATTTAAGTGGCAAAGAACGGATTGGAATTTAGATGGATAAAGCGCTTTTTAAGAATGAAGTACATATTCTTCAGTATTCAAGTATTCAAACACTTTTTATATAAATATAGAAATTATTGTCCAAATTGTCTTCTGGAAATGAAATGTATGTTTTCATGAAATGTTAAATATAAATAAAAATTATTCTGTTGCTTTTTATCAATTCTGAAAATTTGCTAACTGATTTCATCAAAATGTACAATTGTCTAACATACATGTGCCAAAAAATGATAAATCAAAAATGGACAGATAGCAAGTTAGATACATCATAAGATAGATAAACTGAAAAAAAAAAAAAATATAAACTACACTTTCTTTATTGCTTTTTAATGTATAACTGTCAATATGCAGTCATCTATTTTTGAATTACAAATACACCCCATTTGGGGTTTGTTCTAATAATCTCCATCCGTTTATTATTTAACTTTCTCTAAAATGCATTTTATACAAATTTAAACACTTTGCTACATCAGCGTAAATAATTTGTTTATCTGGTGACCATTTAGAAAATTAGGTTATTTTCATTTTACACATTAAATATAAAAATACTAAAACATTTACTGATTAGCTGAATGCTACACATTTAAATGGCTTTCTTATCGCCAGGCAAATTCATTTCAGCATAAACAGTTTATCATAAAAACTGCCTTCATATCTACACAGTTTCCGTTTGTGCGTTTCCTTGCCTAGACTTGGATTTTTAACACAGTTCAACTTAACAACTTGTTTTTATTTTAGCGATAACGTATTTATCATGAAGCCATAACATATGTATATGCTTAAAGTTGTTTGTTTTTGTGTTTAAAGAAATAATTTTACTTAAGTAAAAATATTCTTTGTAGTGCAAGAATATTTACTTGTTTTAAGTTCGCGCGCATTTACATATTTCCTACTGCTGCTAATTCCTATGCAAAAATTATATACAGCATCAGACACTCTTTGAAATAATTACCGAAGTATTAAAAATAGATTAAAATGCGGCTTAGCGAAATTTTCAGTAATATTTAAATGGTGTTCATGTCCAAATGCGTCAGAGAGTTTCAGTTGAATCAATTATGACAAATGGGCTCCATTTAGTTTAGCTAACTTCCTAACTGGTTTCCAAGCGTCGCTCATGGTGGCCATATTACCTAACCTAACCTCTTTTTCCCAATATAATCCTAAGTTATGTTCAAGGACATAAGTCAACCTGATGTAAATTTTCATTTAAATCCGTCGAATGCATTTCGTGCTATTCGTGACATACCGTAATTTATTTCTAAATTGTTTTGGCAAATGCATTAAATACCGTAGTTTATGACTTTTACTGATTTTTGCAACTGCATTTAATAACAATTTTTCACTGCCTTGTGTATTAATCTATGCGGCAATTATGTGTTTACCTTGGCAATTAATTTATCTGCTGTCATAAGTTACTTAAGCAGATAACAAATGAATTGTAATTTGACGGCAAATTATATTTTACAATCGTTGTCATTTGATTTGATTTGATTTTATAAATTAATATTTTACTATCAACATTTTATGGCGAGCTTTTATCTAATAAACTTTCAAGTTGTTTTTTATTTGAGTAATGTTTTTACAATTTAAATTAAGTAAACAAGAATATAGGCAACGCATCACATTTAACTATTTCGTCTGTAGTTTGAAAAATTTGTATTTCGTTCAAAATAACAGTTTATAAATTCAGTTTTATTGCGACTCATCAAAATCTAATTATGGGACTTTCACATTTAACAATCTCTATGAGATGGATCATCGGCTAAAACCCGTTTTGAAAAAATTCTTGAAATGGCTTTTGCAAGAGATCGATATTGAGTTTTGTGAAAAAACTGCACATAATACTCCAATGATCGCGGTTCGAGCCCGGCTGTCGGCGGGATATTCTTTGACAACGAAAGAATAAATCAATATTTAAATATTTTCTTTTATTTTTCCAAGCTTTTCAAGCTAATATCGATTAATGTGGTTTTATTGTAATAAATAAATTTAATGAAAATATGTATAACTATTTTTGGGAAATTAATCATTTCATATCGCGTTTATCGCTGTCGCATAAATTAGGTAATAGAATAAGGAGATAAAGGAGCTATTGGTTGTAACTGTGGATTCTTTCATTTGACCACTTGATTTGACTTGATTGTTGCGCTACAACAACGTCAGCGAAAAAGATTCTTTTGGCAATATTGACTAGTCAGATATTTGAAACCATGAGTTTTATTCTATGACATTATTAAATTACCCGAAGTTTTTTGTGGATTATTAGACAATTTTCATTATGAAAACTAGACAAAAATATCGTAAGTCTATTATGATGGAGACAACTTGCAGCATAAATTTAAGGACCGCTGGTTCTCAGCTGATCTCTTTACAAAACTCTGACAATTTGTTTTGAAGAATGTCGTAGAGGTGACTTTTTTGCAAAGCAATAAATCTAAATCCTGTCTTCAATTGTTAGAGTTGGTGTTAACGAACCATCTGAACGACTTGAATGTACACATAAACGATGACCATACAAACAAAGCTTCAACGAATTCCGTTATATTTTACTCAAAGATTAGTTGTACATGAAGTAAGCATGCTTCATGAGAGAACTTCAAAACAATATGCAATATATAAGAAACTTACCAAGAAGAGGTTGTTATAAATTTAAATACTTGACACATAAAAACAAGCCAAAAGCCAACAACAAATGTCGCTAAAAATAAACGCCAAATGCTTTAGAAAAGCAAATCAAAACATACAATACATATAAACAATGTTTGAGGGGTGCAACCATGACAACCAAATGAAGCAAACACGCAAAAGAATAGAGACAAAAGACAATGTCATTCACTAAAAAGACAACAACAAAACTGTTTTACATTTTAACTGCACAAAATTGCATTGACATGACAACGTCACACCGTGCCTGTGTCAGACAATTTACTAATACACCTTAATCTCTCTTAGCGCACAAAAAGGAGCTACTCTTGTGAGCATTAAGAGCAAGAGAGCAAATGCGAGCAGCTGAGTTTGTCATAAAAAAAAGGGCGGCAGTTGTTAGTTTAAAAAACCAGCAAATCGTTGGCACTTGGACACGGGGGTTGCGGTATATCAGCCTAGCGCAGGCCAGTTGGCGTCAAGGCAACAACAATACAGACATTAAATATTTTACAGTCTCCTTTCGCAGTTTTGCTTTTGTTGTTCTTGATTTTTCCTTCAATGAACTTCTTAAATTGGTTTGCATTTATTTCATTATTTTTGCGTGCATTTCTTTCTTGCTTTTACCTTTTGCTTATTGCAAACTGTTGTGCTAAGCATTTTATGCACTTTTAAAAACACTACTTTTGGAATACATACTGAGTAATATTGTTTTTTTTTTATGAACTTACAAACTTAATTTAATTGATTTTTTGCAAAAATTTTGCTTCTACCGAATTCGCACTTTGAGTGCGTCATTTTTTCTCGCGCACACACGGTTTTAAACACTTTTCGACCTAATGGCATACCTAGAATTTACAATTACTTGCACATTCTACTTTTTTTTCATTCAAATGTTATATATTAAACATAAATTTTTGACATGCACTAACTAGAAAATTTATTTCAAATCCAATGCCAACGGACGTTACCGAACGCATGTGAGCGAAAAAACCAACTGTGCCTAAACAACACAAAAATATCATACTGTTCTCATGCGCATACAATTGAGAGACATTTGCCGGTAAGCTGTGAGAGAAGAGAACGAGAACAAAACAAACTACAACAAAAAGCTACAAAATGCAGTGCTGCTATACCGCTCTCACACCGTGGGTTGTGTTTGTCCTCAAACTGGTCATTTTAATGGCTTCTAATAATTTTTAAAATTACAAAAACAAAGACCGGAAAGTTGCAGAAACCGAGAATATGAAATCTATAAGAAGACGCATCCTGGGTGCTGGGTGGGTAGAAAAATCAGACTCCCTGTGCACTTCTCTCGACACTTTGCAAGGGATGCTTATGTATAATAGTTAGCCAGTGAAAATTGCAGGAAAAATTTAAATTTTCAAAAATTCCTTAAATTTTGAGTTTCTACGATGTTGCTAAAGAATATGACGCTGCGCTGTAGATTCTGCAAACCAGAGAATATGAAAACTATCTTCTCTGGTCTTCTCATAGTTTTCATATTGTCTGCCAATTTGAAGTGGCAGAAAAGTGAAGCCATCTAGCGGCCAAAAAAGGGCGGCTGGAAGTGAAAAATCGCCTGATTTGTGGGTATGTCGATATTTTTGTAACTGCCGCCCCTACAGAATCTGTCCAAAAAATTGCTAAATTGGCATAACTGCATGATTGCAGTTGTAACGGCAAAGAATATAAATAATTATATACAATATGTATATGTATTTTTAGCTGTGTGTAATAATGTAGAAATTCACGATAACTGCCTTTTTACAGACAATATAAAGACGCAGAAAGCCCCTGAAAATATTTGTACGTGGGTTGGCATATAAAAACAAGTAATTGTCATAGGAAGCATGTGTGCGAGCAGTACATGTGTAGGTAGGAAGGGGAAAACTATAACAGAAATAGTAAATTAGAACTGATTTCTAAATTTGGCTCTCGCTAGTAAAGTTTGCCTCAACTAAACGCTGCCCGCCGCCGCCTGATTTTATCATTTGAAGTTAAAATTTAGTTTGTATTCTTCTATTAACTTTATATTCTCTGGTTATAACTTTATATTCTTTGCTTTTTAACACTGCTTTAAATAAACGTAAACTACGAACGCATGACCGCAAGACTCTATGTTTTACAGCAATCAGCTTGCAGTCAACTAATAGAAGCACTGAAAAATATGTAATAAATAATTTAATATACAGCTAATACAGTTAATCTAAGCTAGAGCTGTAAATATCAACAAGTATTGATTAATTAAAGTAGACAAGGTTTTACTAAAATAATGACCAGCAGCTTATTTATTGATAAAGGTAATTAACAACTAAATCAGCTTTCGTTTATAATTTTAATAAGGCACAAGAAATGATGTATGCAAATTCGGTTGTTGTTATTATTAAAATCAAATTTATTGTTTCGTTTTTGCTGCCTAGCACTGTATAATTTGTTAATGACAATATACACTTTTTTTCCATTATTTAACACATCGTTCCGCACTAATGTATCTATTATACAATAACAATAAGCAAAAGCACAGTGACAAAAAAAAATTATAAAAAAATAAAAAATACTATAGTGTAAATTAGTAAAAATGAATAAGGTACATACAAAAAAAAACAAGAATATAAAAAAAAAAAAACAGCAAAACAAACTCGACATCGTGCAGTTATAATAAATCGTAACTGCCTAAAAAATGTTGAGTATTTATATTAAAATAAAGTATCTATTAATTATTATTTTCGTATACAGCTAACGCATTCAATTGTAAAGTTAAAAATTACTTAATTATTGCAACATCTATAATACTTTAATTTTTAGTTTGTTGGTAATTACGTTTGTGTTAAAAAAATATATTTTTAGCATAAAAGTTTGAAAAAATATGTATGTATATTTAATAATATAGTTACACCTTTATTTGTATCATATACACTACATATGTACTAATGTATCCTATGTATATGGCTTAATTTAAATATAAATTCCAGTGACAGTGTACATTGCAGTTTTTATAAAACATGTAACATGTTACTGTTTTTATTGAATTTTAAAATTCTTAAAAGTTACACAATTTTTTATTGTTGAATATGTTCCGTTTTAGCCTTAAATGCTTAAGTTTAAACTAATTATATATGCACAAATACACAGCACATTCAAATGTATTGTGTATATTATTACAGTATTATTTCGTTATCAGTTTATTTTCAGCTTTTCTTAATTTCTTTTTTTTTTAGTTTTTGTTCAGTGTATATACCATATATACATATGTATATATAATAACAGTTACATAATTTTCAGACTTAATATTTTCCGAGCTTTACTCTGTGCCGTCGGCAACATGCCAAAATGGGGCCTAGGGGAGCCAAGTGTGTTGGCTAATTTATAAGACACATCATATGTATGCATTTCTTAATGAAAACAAAACATAAAAATTAATAGCTACATTTAGAAAGTAAATGAGCCAATTTGTGTTTGTATTACAATTGCACGTGTTTTTCATTTAAGATTTTCTCTAAGTAGAAATAGTGGGAAATCTTTCTGAAAACCATTAATTATAAGTAATGTGGACTTTATAAACATTAAGGCATACGAAGGCCTGTAAAATAAAGGTTCTTTTTTTACAAAACTAACTTTGAGAAGTGATTTTTTTTAAATTACAGAACTATTACATAAGAAACCCACACTTAGTAGTTTTATGCTTACTTTAAAATGAAAATGATATTTTCTTTTAATAAAATCCCACTATATTTACAGTTTTATAAAAAGTCCCTATGTTTACTTTGAGGATTACAAAATCTCGTAAAAAGTTACATCGATGTAACGTGTTTCAAAGCTATTTTGTATGCGTCACAAACATTATATGTTCTTATATTCTTTAGGCAAAAATTCCCGGTTATTACTGTTAGACATTGATAATTCTTGCTTTTTACTTTACGTATTACATATGTAAGTTATATGTCTACAAATCGACTAGTTTTATGCTTATGGCAATGGTCTCGTGACACAACCTTCATTCAATTATCACTGCATAACGCAACTCACGTCTGTCCCTGCATGCGTCATGTTCCTACAGAAACGAACAACTCAAAATTAATATCAACACCGTTATGGGAAACAGCGCATAGATCTCCGTGCGCGGATGGCAAGTCGATATCAGGTATGTAATATCGTCTTCTTCATGCTCGATGCCGTCACGTGTCGGCACCTCGACAACGACGATCTCATCGGACAGAAACCCAATTGAGAAGGTGCAATTCGTCGTATTCACGCAGCCCTGCGAGTCGCTCAGATTGGAATACTGAAAAGTCGGCTTGTAAATATCGAAGATCGCATGTATATCGTTGCGCACGAGATCGTTGTCGCTGTAGAAGATGTAATAGTAGTAGCCGTCCTGATTGACATCGTGCTTGACAAGCATGCGCTGTGTGCCATTGTCCAAGAAATGTGCGCTCGTGCACTCATCGCTGGGTGGAAAGCCCTTCGAGAGCAGCATGTTGCCGTTGAAGCAGTCGAAGAGTCCGTTTTCGAAGCTCGAAATCGAATTCGATTCGTCGGTCTCGGTGAAGTTGACCGCGTTGCCGCCGTGACTGTACTTGCGATCGTAGATGTGATCGCGTTTCGTACGGTACTTGTACAGCTGCTCGATCACCTCTTGCTTGCGTTGTGCGTGCGCCGTACGATGCTGACGTTGCTGACGCCGGTGTTCGGCCAAGTGCTGCTCCTCGGGAGCTACTGCCTCGGCCACGCGATTATGACGCCGCGTACGATTGTGTTCAATCGTAATATCCGTTGCGTGCATAATCGCATTCAACGGATCCGTCGACAGGCTATTGCCGGCATTGGTCGGCTGTGGACTCGGCGACGGCGGCGTGCGTCGCAGTGTGCCCTTCTTCAGTTTCTTCCGCAATGGTTTGCGTGTCGTTGTTGTGGCTGTGTTATTTGTACGATTGGCAGAGACGCCATGCAGCACAGTGTCAGTGTCGTCGGTGCTCAAGTCTTCGCCACCGTGGTTCTCATGCTCTTGTATGCCATCGCTGTCGATCTTGTAGAGTTCGTCTGTGGGCACAGTCTCGGCGATTTCACTGATTTCCTCGAAGAAGACGCGCACCTGCTCATGGCCCTGTGCATAGTTGGCGCCGATCTTGTTCTTATTGTGCTCAAGTAAGCCGCACAGCTCCAGCTCACGGGCGCCCTTGACCACAAGTATTTTGGAGCCATCGTAGCGCGAACAAAATTTCAAATGCACTTTGGCGCCCTTTAGCAAATAGAAGCCCCAGTATTCGAGCGTGTCATCAGGCAGGGTCATTGACTTCTTCAATTTGATATGCTTACGATTCGGTGAGATTTCCGGTCGATTGCGCAATTGAAAGGCATTAAAGTTGGAGTTCATGCGCAGCGTGTGCTGTTCGCAGAAGACGGACGAGATGCCGTCGCGTATCTCGATAATATCCGATTCGGCCACGGGATAGGTGACATCAGCAAAGACGAATTTGCGCAAATAGAGCGGCATGATGATCAGCGTTGCCGGAAGTATGACGATCAGTATGCAAAAGACGAGCACACGCTTCACGCCATGCATCTTGCGCGTCTCTGTAAAAGGATAATGCAAAACAAAATTTATATTAAATTTAAGTTAAACAAACAAAAAAAAAAATACTAAAATCTGAAAACTAGTAAACACCTTCGAAGTGATATTCCGATATTTGCACCTTATATGCCGTGTTCATGGTGAGCATTTTGAATGGTACGTCTGAGTATGAAAAAGTTCTTAACGCTTAAGTGGAAAGCTGTCTTGTGCTCTGTCCTAACTGCGATTAGCGAATGAAGCGGCTAGTCACTCGTTTTCTTTTATCGCCTCTGTATGAATGTGCGACGGTGCTGGCATATCAGCGTCGCAAATCAAATAACATACAAATAAACTTTATTTACAAGATTCATTTTGAGCTTGTGTATTATATTTTGATATCGTTTTCTTAATTTTTGCTATATGGGACTTGCGGGTGGTTGGGTTAGACGACGGCATAACAATTTGCTGGAATTATTAAGCAGAAGTTTGCTTTTCTACTTATGCTTTTCTTTTTTTATTTAGATCAAATTTGGTTAGCTGCCAACATAAGCGACACATGCCAAGCAGGTATGGCGCTTGGATTAGGGCTTTGGCAGTATAAACTCGTCTGTGGCCATGGGCACTAGACAATTTCCACTGTTGTTTCGAACAATATACGATAGCGAAGAAGAAGCATGAAATACTTTCAAACCGTAACTTAAATACTTACTACTCGCGAGGCTAAGTACATAGATCCGATTAACCTTGAAGTTTCTCGAATACAGACAATGGGTAGTTATTTATAGAGTGAATAGAAATATAAGTCAGAACGGAAGTGACAGTTAATTAAATGCCAATCGATACACTTACACAAGAGAACGAGTGCATGCTACCAGAAAAAGAAGAAAAGCGATTTAAGAAATTAAGTAATTTTTACTTTTTATTCTTTATTCCTTATTGACCACATTATCTTAAGCACAAAGCAGAAGTAACGGTTTATTGGGACTATCCATAAACGGGCAACGCATAGAAACAAGAAATGGAAACATTGTCTGTCTCGCAATAAGACGGATCGTTGCAGCTGGCAGAAGTCTAAGACCCCTACTCTTCTATATGCGACAGTTAAATTTTAACGGTTGCGTTACTTAAACAGATCCTGATAAAGTTGAAAATTGTTTCAATGGACAAACAGCACCAATGGGTAAATTCTTGGATTGTCCAAATGTCATAAGATGTTTTCAATACAAACTTATTGCAACACATAGAAGCAACTTAATTGTTTAACATTTCATGCGGCTAAAATCGACAAATATTTTTGTCACCGTTTTAACATTGGCATTGGAAGAGGGTTTTGTATTTTCCCACCAACTAATATGCCTGCGGTATGACACCACACACTGTTCAGTTCAGAGTCACCGCCAAATGTCAATACATAGTTTTATTTATAATCTATATAGGTTTCGATTAAGTTAGTCTATCAGTCTATCAACTTGTGTGAAATAAATCAACGACACGTTTTTTTTTTTCATTTTTAGTGCTTTTTGTCTAACCAGCAGCGTCTGAATGCTGAATGTTATAAGCACATAAAGTACGTAAAGCTTATCAGTAGTTATAGATTATATAGTCATGTTTACATGTGATAAGCACAACTGAAAAACCATTCGTAAGACTAATTCTAAACAGTGCAAATTGTCGTGAGATAAACTATACGTCTGACAATGAAAGTAAGAAAAGGCAAATGATCTTTTAAAAAAGATCAATATAAAAAAGTTGATGAAGAGGCTTCTGTGTTGTAGTGCTAAAATTTTGCTGGAAAACTTGTAAGTTAAATGCATTTTTCGTAACGGTTCTCATACGCTGCTACAGTGTCTTTACTATAACATTAGTTTGAGCTATCTGTAATTACCTTTGATGTTGTCGGCTTTAATTATAAATTGACTGATAACGCTGAATTATAGCAAAGTAGCTCTGAACACAACTAAAATGCATGGACAAGGTTTCACGGCTGGGAACTTCTTCATTGTTATGCCCCGATGTATCCGACTGTGTGTCTTGGTTGGGTGGGTAACTGCATATAATCGAAGAAGCCGCTTTATAGACACGATTATCGCATGCGTCTAAAACCAATAAACTAAAGTCTCTTGAACTTCATTTTAAACACTTTCTTTGCGTGTTCCCAAATGCAAATGTGTCTGCCAGCCATTCGGCTTCATTGTCAAGCGGAATTTGTGTCAACAAAACGAAAGCACAATTGTGCATTAAAAACTTAAATGTTGTGTACCTAATAACATTAGCATAGTTAATAAAATTGTATATTTTCGCAAAGGTTAAGGTTATTGCGTGCGTTTACACAACGACGCTCTGAGCATATTCAGCAAAACAAAAAAGAAAAAAATGCATAAATAAAAAACAAACACAAACATTTGCCGAAGTTGAAGTTAGTAAATTTAATTAGCAAATACGTCGCATATTTATTTGCTAGCGAAAAGAGCTTTCAGGTTTTGTTGATTTGCTAGAATGACATGAAGAAATCTAATCGGTAAATTTCTATTTGCCAAATATGATAGGTCAGGAATCAGGATGAATGCAGGGGACGTTCGTTTACGTGTATTTGGCTTGGCCAATCGATCATGTGTAGCATACAATCGCTGGCTAAATGATAAATAACTTGTTCTATGATTTTTAGAACTGATTAATAATAAAAATAACAATCTGTATTTGAAATTGTTGCGGTTAGAGTAATCAATAGTCAGGTATATGTGCATATGTGCTGTGTAGACACTTGAAGAAAAATGCGTTTAGTTGTAGTTAGTAGGAGCCAACAACTACCATTGATCAGTTTTCTAGTATGTTTTATCTGCGTTCCAGAACCAATCCAGAGTTTATATAAAGCTATATATTTATATGAATTTCCTCTGATTGTTCTATTCAGTTTTCGTTCTCTTCTAAGGGTATTTTATAGTAGTATCAACAAATGCCTTTTCTCAAACTCTCATTCCACTAATTATCCAAAGCTATACATAACTTTGACTCTTTAATCGCTACAACCATATCAACTACAGAAAAGTATCTCTTAGCCGGACACCAACGGTGATGGCAACTGTCCGGTTAAGGGAATGCATTTTGTATTGAAAAATTTATGAAAAGCTTGCGAAATTTGTCGCGTCCGTTTTTGTACATTTTGTAAACAAGTGTCAGTTGGGGACCTTATGACGCATATAATTTATTTGTAGATATTTTTGCATATAAGCGAATTCAATAACTGATGCTCACATACAATATGTATGCTGGAAATGTTTGTTAATTCCTTATAAAATGTTTTGGAATGTCTGCATATAAGCAGTACTTAACTGCAATTTATAACGTCATCGCGTACAGAAATCAGAGAAGTTCCACATCTATATACTCGTAATGGCTTCATCATGACTAGTTGCTGATAAAGACTACACATACTTGCCCACTTGCATTTATAATATTTATAAAACACAGCTGATAGATGTCTATATACCGTGAAGTTATGAATAATATTTGCAAATGCACATTATCTGGGAAATTGAGTATATGTGAAACGACTGTGACACAAAAGTTTCTCATTCAACTATTTTGCTAATGTTTAATTTTCGCTCTTGGCTTCCGAGGCTAGCTGTTATCTTTTGCGAAGCATTATGCGGTTTTTTATGACAATTGTTCTCTGAGCACACCACACCATACCATATCAGACAGCGTGTATCTGCAGTGGATGGGGTTGGCTCATATGTACATATGTATAATTAAGCTTTCTATATTGGTTTCCTCGAATTTTTTCCGCTAACGAGTTAGTAGCGTATAAACCAAGTAACTGCTAACATGAGACAATTTGCGGTATGGTGGCGGCAACCGTTAAATAAAGTTCTTTTCTTTGTTTTGATTGTGACGTTTTTTATCACGTTTTGTATGCTCGGCATAATATCAGTTACGCAAAACAACCATGCAAAGCAAATACATGCTCATGCACTCGGTATGTCTTATAAAATTCATCTAATAAACAATTGGCTTTGACATCAGCATGCTTTAGGTGACAAGATGCTGCCTACTCATGCGAACAAGAAGTGGTTCGTGTACAGTTCACAATGCAAAATGCCATACATGGACCCCTTTTCAAAGGAATTACGGGCCATATACAACCCACCAAAGTTCGTGCCTTGCACAAATGAATCCGATTTAGTGACGCCTGTATACGATGTGGGCCTGAAGCGTTATGTGCTGCACGTCAACGTGGAAGTTGCGCGTCAATGGCTCAACTCAAGCGTCGGGCAGTTCAATTGTTACTACCAGGAAATAAAATACACCAAGGATGATGTTGAAAACGATGAGTACGAATTAAAGTCTATTATATAGAGGATTCTAATTGACTTTCTACTTTCACAGGCCAATGCCACCTAAGTATTTTTTACAGGACCATGTTGTACCTACACATATCGAGGGCATTATGGTAACATGCCACAGGCTCAATAATCCCACAAAAGTGCTACAACGGGATGCATTTTACTTTGTCCAAGACAAGTTAACTGCCCAAAAGACAACTAGGAAGATGAAGAATAAGGCACGACGTAAACCAAGTGTGATTATGTTTGGCATTGACAGCCTTTCGAGAATCAATTTTCGACGCACAATGCCCAAAGTCTTCGAGTTCCTAAACCAACGTGGCTGGTACGAGATGCAAGGCTACAACAAGGTAAGACATTTCTGTGCCTTCTCTCAACACCAATAATTCTGTGCCTTTTCAGGTAGCTGACAATACATTCCCGAACCTTTTAGCTGTTTTAAGTGGCTACACTGCAGAATCTTCCAAAGAGGTATGTGATACATCTGAGCCCGGTTGCTTGGATCGCTTTCCCTTTATCTGGGGCGACTTTAAAAACGCAGGTTATCTAACAGCTTATGCTGAAGATGAGACGGCCATCGGTACTTTCAATTATTTTAAACCTGGTTTCCAGAATCCACCGGTGGATTACTACTTTCGCCCCTTTATGAAGGTGATTGAGAGAAAGCTGTATGTTTATAGATACCATAACAGCGGTTTGCGTTACTGCATTGGGCGACGTCTAACAAATAGTTATATCTATGACTTCTGCCAGCAATATATGAAACGTTTTGTCGATGAACACCCAATCTTTGGCTTGTTCTGGACAAGCAGTTTCAGTCATGACAGCTATGACAAGTCTGCTATGATGGCCGATAGAATTTTGCAATACTTTCAAGATTTCGAGGCAGACGGCTCTTTCAAGTCAACAATAATGATTTTTTTCTCGGATCATGGCATGCGTTTTGGAGATCCAGTGCTGGATCTTCCTGAGGGATTTTACGAAGAGCGTCTACCTTTCTTGTTCATTTGGATACCACCATGGTTTCGAGCTCAATATCCAGAATACGCTAAAGCGCTTGAGCTAAATAAAAATAGGTTGACCTCGAATTATGATTTACACATGACCTTGAAGCACATTATAGAGCTAGGATCCTCTGATGAAATTAAATTACCACAAGCTGCTGATTGTCCTAAATGTCAAACGCTTTTCAAGCCAGTGCCCGAAAAGCGCACATGCGCTGATGCTGGCATAATAAATCACTGGTGCACTTGTCATTCATATGAGGAAGTTTCTTCACAAAATTTTACAAGACCTTTAGTACCGTTAATTATTGAACGCATCAACTCTTACTTGGCGGCTAAGAATGCTAGCGATCTTTGTGCTAATTTAACATTGAATTATACCTATTCGATCAAGCATATATTGCCTTTTGAAAACAGAGGCACTTTTTTGTCTGCCAAGTCGGGTATATATCGCGCAAAGTTCAAAGTCAATCCAAACGGAGCTAATTTTCAAGCAACAGTTCTTTTCAATAATCGTACCAAATCGTTGGATGTAAATGTTGAGACCATAAGTCGACTGAATAAATATCGTGAGGATTCACTTTGCATCAATGATAAAGAAGCCAAAAAATATTGCATATGCTATAATAGTATAACAACGACAGTATTATAGAATAAATAATATGTTAGAATATTAAAACATCGAAACAAAGCCTTTGTGATAAAGTGAATCGTATAACTGTTTATACAAGTATTAATCAAAACTGTAGGAATCTGCCATAAAGTTAGTGATTCAAACATAATTGAAGAGGTGTTCAAAACGGAACCTTGTGTGTTTTAATTGATTGGCTGAGACTCTGCATGAGTTAAAGCGGGATAGAGTCGGAATAGCTTAGAAAAATATTTTATTTATTCTAAGACATTTGTTGGATGGAATTACAGAGTAATAGTTTGAATAATAATTTTTTTTTATAAGCTGATTTTAACTGTTTTTGATCAATGAATATAAGGCAACATCTGCTTTACGTTCATTCCTTCTTTTGGTATTCATTTTCTTGGGATTGAAGAATAATTCTAAGCAAAAGGACAACACCTGAAGTCGTGATTACATGTAAACATGCCGCTTAGGCATTTTAAATCCTAAACCTATAAAAATTATAACTACATAGTTTTATTAAACATTTGATCTGCTCTTTACGCATTTACAAAATATAAAATAAACACCAAAAGTTATTTGTTTATTAAAAATGATAAGAACATTTGACAAGAACTTTTAGTTAAGTTTATTTGTTTTCTTGTATATTTAGTTGTTTAATATTTATAAAATTTATTCAAAACATTAATTGTAAGAATCTGTTCTTAGCCAATGAGTATTTAAGTATGCTTAACATTACTTTTAAATTATTGTTTTTAATAATAAACGTGAAAGTAAAGTAAATATTTGTGAAACATTTTGCGGCATGGAAAGCCAGATATGCAATACAGTTGTTGCCTTAAAGCAGCATGTGTCAACAACGATTCAGGCTCGACAGAAATGGATTATCGTTGTCAATCTAGTATATCTGGATTTTGTTCGAGGCAATCGAATTAGTAAAGCTTCGGCATAGTGGCTGACAACATGGGACTCTTAAATACAAACTCACAATTATTTCAAAATAATTTTTTAATTTTTCTGATCGCAGCGCTTTTCTTTATTTTATATATGATCAGCATATGCACGGAACCGCAATTATACGTGAAAAATAACAGTGTCAGGCAAAAATTAATTGAAGCACAGGGTATGCGACTCAACAATTAACTACAAATCGTGTACAATTTAAGAGTTTTTTAGATAAACATACCACACAGAAGACACTAACTGGGAAAAATTTAACAACTGTCGGCAAAGGCACACAACAGCAAAAGTGGTTCGTGCACACTTCACAATGTAAAATACCATACGTGGATCCTTTCACGAAGGAACTGCGCAAGATATACCATCCATGGAAGTTTGTTAGTTGTAAAAATGATTCAGATTTAATAACGCCTATATTTGATATGGCCCGAAAGCGTTATGTGCTGCACATTAACGAGGATGTTGCGCATCAATTGCTCAACTCAAGCACCGAGGATTACAATTGCTATTACCAGGAGGTAATATTCTCCATTGATGCCGATTACAATGTTGAGTAAGATTTTTGCAAAGTTATAACTGACAACTGCTTATGTCTGTTCGGTTGTCTTTTCTTGCAGGCCCTTACCTCCTAAGTATTTCTCACAAGACTTTGTAGTGCCCTTGCATGTCGAGGGCATGTTGGTGGCGTGTCATGCACTTAGCAATATCTCGAATGTGTTACAAAAGGATGCATTCTTCTTAGTTCAGCACAAAGTTCCTGATAAACCAGCAAAATTCGAAACGAAAAAGACTGACAAAGAGACTCCACGCAAACCGAGTGTGATTATGTTTGGCATTGATAGCCTATCGAGAATCAATTTTCGGCGTACAATGCCCAAAGTCTTCGATTTCTTCAATCAACGTGGTTGGCACGAGCTCCAAGGTTATAACAAAGTATAACATATGACTTTAATTAATTTGCAGAAATATCCGTAAATTGAATTCATATGTATTCCAGATCGACGACAATACTTTCCCCAATTTAATGGCTGTTTTAACCGGTTATACGCCGGAATCTATCAAAAAGGTCTGCGATACTGCTGATGCCGGTTGCCTTGACCGTATTCCGTTGATTTGGAAATATTTTAAGAATGAAAGTTATTTTACCGCCTATGCAGAAGATCAGTCTTACATGGGCACGTTTTTTTATTTAAAACCCGGTTTTGATAAATCGCCGGTCGACTACTACCTTCGCCCCTTTGTGAAGATCATCGAAAAAAAGCTCGATATTTTCAAATACGTAGACACCGATTACTGCCTCGGACGACGTCTTCCGAGCAGTTATATCTATGACTTCTGCCACCATTACATGCAACGACTTCTGGATGAACACCCAATCTTTGGCTTGTTTTGGACAAATAGTTTTAGTCATGATAGCTCTTCTATGCCTTCAATGATGGCAGATAAAGTTTTACAATACCTATTAGACTTTGAGGCAGAGGGTGCTTTTGACTCAACAATAATGATTTTCTTTTCGGACCATGGCTCACGTTGGGGCAGTTTGTTAGATCTACCTGAAGGATTTCTAGAAGAACGTCTACCCACAATGTTCATCTGGTTGCCTCCTTGGTTTCGTGCAAAATATCCAGAGTATGCTAAAGCGCTTGAGCTTAATCGAAATCGTTTGACCTCGAACTACGATTTACATATGACCTTGAAGCACATCATAGAACTAGGCTCAACTGATAATCATCTTAAATTGCCACAAGCCGCCGATTGTCCAAAATGTCAATCGCTGTTCAAGCCGGTGCCCGAAAATCGCCCATGCTCTGATGCGGGCATTGCAGAGCACTGGTGCACATGCCATCCTTTTGAGATAGTGACTCCACTCGAATATGCAAGACCCATAGTACATCAAGTCATAGATCGTATGAACACTTATTTGATAGAAAAGAACCTTACTAGTCTTTGTAGTAACTTGACACACAGATACACAGTCAATATTGAAAGAAAGTTGAACCTTAATGAAACTGGTCACGATTTGGTTAGCGATATGGGAGTATTTCGCACAAAGTTCACAGTCGATCCAAACGAAGCTGAGTTCCAAGCAACTGTCAATTTCAATAATCGAACCAAGGCATTAGACGTAAATGTGGAGACCATCAGCAGACTCAATATGTACCACGACGATTCACTTTGTATCAATGATAAGATAGCAAAGAAATATTGCATTTGTTACAATAGCATTAAGAAGCATGATTAGGATTAATTATGGAATTACTTATGCCAAAGCATATTTACGATTACTTAAGGAAGACGTTTCTGTGATAAAGCAATGGATGAACCATGTCGAGACCCCAGTCATACATTATTTTCATTGTGATTGAAAAAGCATTTGAAAGTTTTTGCACTATGTAGAATGAGTCTAAGTGAATTAGAGTAAGGGGTAATAAATAAAATCCTCCACCGATCAGTCATACTGATCAACTCTGGTTCAAAAAAGTTTATAGAATTGCAATATGTGTGCTTACGTTTGTGAGGTTTGTTTTGTTTTTTTTTGTATTGAAATACTTTTAAAATGTAAACTGTTTTGCATTTTTTGAATCTATTGGCTGCTGATAAAGTTATTAATGCGTTGAAGTTGTTCATTTCTACAAAAACTTGTTAGCTTGCTTAGCTCACAAATCTTTTGCGATATTTTAGCACAACTAAATAAATTAACATATGTACATATATGCACATATTTACATTTATCAGTTGATAGCTAAGCGTATTCTTTGTTCATTTAACTTAAAACAAAAAGAAAAAAAAGAAAAGAAAAACGTGTACCAACAAAAACTTATAATTTAAACAATTTATTTTAAAAACTTCACAATTACGCGAAGGTTATGGTTAACGCGTGTGCTCAATAAGTAATACTATTAACTATTGTATTAAACATTTGCAGAAATTGGTGGGTATATTTATTTAATAAACGTGCTATTTATTTATTTACTAAACCACATTTTTTTTTGGTTTTGTTAACTTAGCTGAAACAATAATGCAGTGGGGCATTCACTTGTCTATAAGTATTGTAAATAAATAAAGCCGCATTGAAGCTGCTTGTGCTGACGGCATGTCTATATTGATTTAAGATCGAATTTTGATAAACTTGAACTGAAAAGAAACTTCAATAAATGTATATTCCTAATTTAATAGCTTTTGAGTTTTAAAATATGGGAAACTTCTTTCTAGACTTCGTTCTGTATTGCAAGTAGCAGATATATACAAAATATTACAGTGGAGCATCTAGTAAATTGTATGGGAACAATTTTTAATTTAATTAAAAATGCATAGAGGAAAAAACGCAGACTCAAAACTTTTGCTGTCCTAATTATTTGTTTACATTTTCTAACCGCATCCTATGATGGGAATGCCAAAATGGAATAGAAACGTAAACGTAATCAATTGTAAAGCATTTGGAAGTCAAAAGCGGGCTGTCACCTTAACCTAATTATTACACCACCTCAATACATGTAACACTTTGGTTGCTTCATTAACAATTTGGCAGCACTTGTATAATTTAATTAACTTTAAAAAATATGTGTTGACAACCCTGCATTTGATGTTGTAACTTCCAGCGACGTTCACGACCGGTTTCTACTGTACGTGTATTTGTGTTGTTGTTTGTTTTTGTAAACTTACATGTTTCTATTGCGTGGTTTTCCGTTTGCGTGCAGTTGTTTCAAATTTTCTGTTGTTTCTTCTTGTTCTTGCTATTGTCGCAGTCAGCGACGCTGCTCTACGTTTATTGCGCGATTTTAATAATGCGATTATGTTTCTGTTCTTTCTGTTATTGTTTTTGTCTAATCTGATTTTCGCTGGCATTACAGGCAGCTAAAATGTGCTCTCTCTGCTTTTTGGTATGTTTTCTATTATTTATTCGATTTTGCGTTTACTTTGAGCAATTGTAAATTAAAAGAACAAACAGTATGCCGACAACAAAAGAAAGTGACGTCTTTGTGTTTTTGGTACTCATGTCTGCCTCTTTATGCATATTGTCATTGCAGCTGCTGTTGTGTTGCTTAAATTAAATTATTGGGAAACTTTACTGATAAATATTAATTTTTATTAAATATTCTTAAGAATTCCAGTATTTCTTACTTAAGTGTATTGAAAACGCAACATCACAATCATAAACAAAATATAATCTAATTTGACACAGTTTTCACGTTGTTGTTACCGTTGCTGTTTGTAATTTTGCTTTGATTAATAATTTGTTATTGTTCGCTTATCTAGTCGGCTGGCTCTCGCGCTCTTTTTTTTCAGTTAGCTGCGCTCTGTTGGTTTACGTTGCGTTGTAAGACTTCCGCGTTTAATATATTATTGCAATTTGTTACATATGCTAACCAAATGTTTTGTTTATTATTGAACACAAATTTACACATTTCAGTTACGCCGAAAACTTGTCAAAATCACGATTTTTAAGCGTGAAAATCTAGCTTACCCTCGACGGACTGATTATCCGTCTAATCACGCTCAAAATTATTTTCGACTGGTGCAATGCAAAGCTATTCAAGCATTTTGTGCTCTCTCAAAAATCGTGTAACGACTCCGTAGTCGACCCCTCTCTCAACAATATAAATTGAAACATCGTGTTTCTCGAGAGAATTTCATATGGTTGTTGTAAAATTCTCTCTCGATAAAACATTTCGATTGACAAACTATTCAAGCATTCTGCACTCTCTCAAATTATCGGGTTACACGGGTTTAAAATCGATAAATGTATCGTCACCGTCCACGCAACAAGAACGCTAAACATCTCGTCTCGCTCATACGCAGGAAAAATCACTGTCATGACGTTTTGTCCGTCCAAATTTTTTGAAACCCGGCGTTTTTTGCATTTTGTACTTTCGCAATCAGATTTAAATGCATATTGTTGCTTTTGAAAACATTTTAATTTGGAAAGACGAAGTCAATATTAATTTATCATTTAATCGTCTCTTCGCACAATTTATTTGAACTTCTTTTTTTTATATACTTATTTATTTCACGTTTGGCAAACAAATTCTACAGTTTCGGTTTGTTGATTTTTGCCGTTTTGTTTATATTCAAACAGATGATGTTTATGGAACAACATATGAATACAAATGTGAATTATTAAATTGCATGCAGTGAACGCTCGAAATTGTGACAATTCGATTCCGTGTATAACTCCAAAATGGGTAACGCCTTTTGTTCCATATACTCTCGAAAAGGCGAAAAAATCAAAAAATTCTAAAAGTACTACATCAAATCATTACGCAGAAACATAAACAATTCGACATTGTATTTTTACATGCAAAGCCACATGAATAACAGACACAGGGTGGATTGCAGTTCAACGATACTTTTGCTGAAGCTTAAGGGTGCGTAAATGAGTAAGCTGTATACTGCAGCAGTAACGGTTACATAAACCGTTGGCAAGTTGAAATTTTAATAAATTTGTACGTTACGTTTCAATTTTGCCTGTTTGCTGATTTGCCTTAATTAATTCAAAAATATTAAGTCGAGAAACCATGCATAATATAGATAATAAAAATCCAAACTTTAAATCAATTGAAAAATGTATTTTTCTTTGATAGAGTCAGTCACGGCATTACTGGTTTGAAAATAATGAAAGTATTTTATCGCCTAAGCTTGTTCAGGATAACACTCGGACTTTATATACAATTTTTCATAATATAAAAAATGTTCGAAATAAAAGTTTTGGGAAAATTATTTTCAGTTTCAAATGAATTTTGGAACCATCTCGAACAACAGTTTTTGAGCAAGAATATTGCCTAATAAACATATATGTATATACACATATGTATATGTATGTATATACACTTAAAGAAAAACGATTTGCTGCTATACTTATAACATTGTGAATTGAATTACTAAATGTAAGTAAGTGTTATATTAGGCATTCGAAAAAGTTTGGTTACAAATTTGACCAAATATGAAACACTTTTTCTTATATTTGAAATGAGCTTTATTAAACCAAATATTTACCGTTTTAATCGGTAAACTTTTGCCATTTTTGGAGTAAAGCCATTATTTACTTGGTGTAGAACTTCTGGGTTTTCTGAGGGAAAAACTGATCTAAGTGCGTTTTACAGGCCCCTACTGAACTTAAATTTACTCCATTAAGAGACTTCTGCAGGGATCCAAATAAATGATAATCTGAAGGTGCAAGGTCCGGGCTATATGGTGGATGCATTAAAATTTCCCAGCCAAACTCTCTCAGTTACTCCCGGGTCACCAAATATAGTACGCCAGACCACGTTGTTATGATGGAACACTACAACTTTTCTGTTTATCAATTCTGCTTCAATTTCGTTAATTGTTGACAGTAGAAATCATAATCAATCGTTTGATTAGGTTGTAGAAGCTCATAATGAACAATTACCTTCATCTTTAATCTCAAAATTTCAGATCGAAAACGAGCAACCCACTTCGCTGATTTTTTTTTTAGCTGCAGAATCGTCTCCTTAAACTTCACAAATTTTTTCAGCAGCTTGCGACGCATTATCAGAGAGAAAAACCCTCAAAAAGGTAGGCAGCCCAAGAATTCCAAAAAAAAAAATATGGCACGCGGTCTAAAAAATTATGCATTTTTATCCGAAAAACGTATACTTTTACCGAGGAATTTGGAGGAGGTGAAATTAATAATGGGTAATTATCGTGAATTACAGGCCTATTAAAACTGGAAGTCAACGATTGATAACGGGATTTGTGACTAAAATCACCGAACCATCATCACCAATTGAGTATGGCTTTGAAAATATTTCTAGCGATAAAACTGATGTTGAAGTCTGTCGTAAACGAATGCGTTTAACAGAATGTGCTTACTGATTAAAAATTAATTTTTATAATATGGTTTTAAGTTTTATGAATTTTATGATTTGTTTTTCTAACTGAACTTGTTTTTCTATTATTTTTTGATAAAATAAAATATTTATATGGAGCAACATGAATTTGAATTATATTTTGTTCATCTTATTTTAGCTGATATTTAACTTGTGGAACCAATCCTCACATATTATATGGATACTCTATCTTTTTTTCGCGAGTTTTCGAGGAATGTATCTATCGTGTAAAACCAGAATTAGGTGTATTTCTTTAGCAGAAAAGCTAAACATTTTTTTTAATTTTTTCCATTGTTGTTATTTTAAAAGCCAACAAATTCAAATTTTTGCTAGAAAACCAAGAAACAAAATACACTGCTGACTATTATTATTGACTGTAGACAGTGAAGATGGACGGCGAAGGTCATTCCGGAGCAACGAGAAATAGTATTTAAAATATGTGGAGTTTGTGATTCATTATGGTGCTTTGAGTTCTTCGAGCAATATTTGAAAATTGCGTCGAGTGCGAATAATCATGGATTTAATAAATTTACAATTTGTTTACTTAATTTTTACTATGTTTTTGCCTTTCTGTTAATCAACAGGCCTGAGCTGAACAACGCAGATTATATTTAAATAACGAAGCTTGAAAATCCCACTGGATGCATAGGAATAATAATCCTAAGCTAGTATTTTTTTAAAATGATGTCTTAATTTAAACTTACTATGCAAGTTCGGCATTGAGTAGTAAAAATCCGTATGATAATAATGCAGCTGACCCACACTTGTCGGATTATTTCGGTTCAACGACCTGTTTGCCATTTTCGTTGCACTTAATATCACAATGTCAAACTGTATTGGAGTATCGCAGGAGTGTAGTTTCTATCCGTATCTTAACTTGCGAGCTGATAGCAACCGTCGTGCGTGAATATCTGAACAGAACTGTGCTGAAGTACTGAAGACATTGCTGCTGACGTTCGACAAAGATCAACTTGGCTATCAGCTTGCCTCTGGCAGTTTTCCATTCTGTTTGCCTGCTGTCTGCTGAGCTACCCACTCCTATCAGCGGGCCACCAATCATGCAGCCAACGCCACGCTACTCAGCCCAAGCCAAACACTCAGGCGTGCGCTGATAAAGCTGTGGGAGTGTGTACATTGGCAGTGGGGGTAGTCTGAACAGGGTGGTGGTGTTTTTCTCTTTGGCTATTCCGAAACAATAAATCCAAATGATAAATACTTAGTTGACACCATAAAACTGATAATGGCATATAATTAGCAATTGCTAAGAATAACATGAATTTTTAGTTTAAGTTCTAAAAGTAAGTTGCAAAAAGGCATCGCTTAAATTGAGCTACTACGCAAAGTTTAAACACTCCGCCTCTGAGCACTCTTTAAGCAGTGGGTGGCAGTTAAATGGATATCAAATTTAAAGGTGTGGACGATGAACACAACTATTCGACTAATTGAATTATAAAGAACAAATAGCATAAAAGCTGACATCATGTCGTTGTGCAGTAAGCTGGGAAAACATATCAATAATTAAAACAGAATAATGGAAATTCAACTTCATCAAAAGTGAAAAGTGATTGTCTCGTTTTCAGAAAAAATGTTACCGTTACCCCTTGCACTGTTCCTCTTTTCATGCCCTGAGTAACAGTAGATCGAGTCTCAACTGGAATCCATATTGTAAACAGATTGCACCCTTTGTTGGTTGAACTCGCTAAGCTTTACCGTGAATTCTTCAATTAAGATTAAACATAAACACGCCAGAAAAGCTCGCATTGGTATTTTTACCTGATCTGCATTAGAGATTTTTCTTAAATATGCTCTCATCAGTGAATATACTTGGGATTGACAACATCAGCACAGATATTATAAATGGATGTTCCCCTTGCAGTGCCGCTAAGAATCATGTACCTGTCGCCTGCAGAGAGCACTTGCATAATTATCACTATGAGTTATTATCCGAGACTGCATTTTACGATATAATAAAGCCGTCCATTAGTGTTTACTGAGCAATCACATTGTCGTCAGAGCTAAGATATAAATATGAAATTTATATTAGTCAAATCAGTATACAAGATACGCTTATCAGAGTTACGAGTAATACGAGTATACGTGTCTATTATTGGAGGAGGCATTTTTTGCAGTAGTCATTGAGCAATCTCAAAATTTTCTTAATTCAATAAAGATGGCTGAGACTGTATTATGTATTATGTAAATATTTCTATATGTAGCATTGGAGTTTTTTGTTGCGAATGAAGTTTTTATTGGTTTTATATTCGTTTTTATGGTAAATCATACTATTAGTGAAGAATCTGCTAAAAAATTATTGTGAACATATGTACATGTTTTCACAACATATGGTACGCTTATTATTCATATTTGATATTGTGGAAGGTAAAAAATTCAATAATCATTTAACCATTTTGTCAATAAAAGAAAAAAAAACTAGAAAGGCAGGGCTATAGTCGGGCGGATCCGACTATAGAATACCCTTTACCCAAACCAAACTGGATATATTTTTTGTTACTTTAATATTTTGTATTGATTCTGTAAGGATATCTCAAGAACAAAATGTTTTTTTTCTTATTAAGTCATTTTTTGGCCGACCGTTCCTATGGCAGCTATATGTTATAGGTCGAAAAAAAAAATAAACTTGTTATGCCTATGGATTGGGCGACTCTTCGTGCAAAATTCGGTGTTTGTAATTCTAACCGTATCCGAGATCCGTTTGTTCATACGGACGGACAGACAGACAGACGGACATGGCTAGATCGACTCGTCTTTCGATGCTGATCAAGAATATATATACTTTGTGGGGAGGCGTGGCGCCTCCTTATGCCTGTGACATACATTTGCAGAACTTCAATATACCCAACTTTGGGTGCAGGGTATAAAAAGAAAAATCAAAAAAACATATTTATAGGCAAATAGCCTGCAAATGAAAGCCATTGTCTGCGCTTGAAAAACAAATTGTTTCTTTTTGCCAACTTGGTATATCTGACACTTGTTAAAAGCCATTAAGTTAGTACAGCGCAGACAAAGTCAGTGACAACATGAGCTTTTTAGCAAAGAGCAATCGATTATTTAAAAAATTTATTTTTATCGTTGTGATCTCCACGATCTTTTTCATTTTGGTGCATAGAATACGTCCAGAATCAAATAAGCGAAGTATCAGTACAAAGAAACCAATCTTTGCAGAAATGTTGACGACGCATGACGAAAATCCGGCAAAGAAACTGTGGTTCGTACACACCTCACAGTGCAAGATACCATACGTGAATCCTTTCACGCCAGGACTTTTGGCGATATACAAGCCATGGAAGTTTAGAAGCTGTAAAAATGATTCCGACTTAGTGACGCCTATATTTGACGTGGGCCGAAAGCGTTATGTATTGCACATTCATGAGGATATCGCACATAAAA
Organism: Stegana nigrithorax; assembly: GCA_037044495.1. Lineage (NCBI taxonomy): Eukaryota > Metazoa > Arthropoda > Insecta > Diptera > Drosophilidae > Stegana > Stegana nigrithorax. The sequence goes on along the minus strand of JBAMBQ010005366.1, from coordinate 136,456 downwards.
TGCTAAATTCGAGTGTCGAGAAATACAAATGCCACTATCAAGAAATAATATACTCCAAAGATAATGATTTTGATGCTAAGTATGCTTGTTAAATAATTGAAAGCGAAATCCCCTTAATTGATGGTATTCCACTGCAGGCCATTGCCGCCGAAATATTTTTCGCAGGACTTTTTAGTACCTCTACATGTCGGGGGCATGTTGGTAGCATGCCACAAAGTTAGTAATGCTTCCCATGTGTTACAACGAGATGCCTTTTTCTTAGTTCAGCACAAAATTCCCGATAAACCAGCAAAATTGGAAACGAAAAAGACTGACAAAGCGGCACCACGCAAACCGAGTGTGATTATGTTTGGCATCGATAGTCTATCAAGAATCAATTTTCGACGCACAATGCCCAAAGTTTTTCAGTTCTTTAATCAACGTGGCTGGTACGAGATGAAAGGTTACAACAAAGTACAACAAAAAATCTCATATGCCGAAGAAGAAGCCCCATGAATTTGCTTTTACATTTTAATTTCCAGATCGATGACAATACTTTTCCCAACCTAATGGCTGTTTTGAGTGGCTACACTCAGGAATCGGCCAAAGTGATCTGCGATACAGACGAAGATGGTTGCTTGGATCGGTTTCCATTTATATGGAAAGATTTTAAGAACTCGGGCTATTTAACGGCCTATGCAGAGGATGAGGCGGAGATGGGTACTTTTACTTATTTAAAACCCGGATTTTTCAAACTGCCGGTTGATTACTATTATCGGCCCTTCTTGAAGATTATTGAAAGTGAATTGAATATCTATAGATACGATGACTGTCTAATGAGTTACTGCATTGGACGGCGCCTCACGAGTAGTTATGTCTATGACTTCTGTCAACAGTTTATGAAACGCTTTGCAGATGAACATCCAATCTTCGGTTTCTTTTGGACAAATAGTTTTAGCCATGACAATTATGCAATGCCGGCATTGATGGATAACAAGATTCTTCAATACATGCACGATTTCGAGGCTGATGATGTCTTCAATTCAACAATCATGATTTTCTTCTCAGATCATGGCACACGTTTCTATCGTTCAGTATTGGATCTACCCGAAGGTTTCCTGGAAGAACGTCTTCCGACATTGTTCATTTGGCTACCACCTTGGTTCCGTGCGCAATATCCAGAATATGCTGATGCACTTGAGCAAAATCGCAATCGTTTGACTTCCAATTTTGATTTGTACATTACCTTAAAACATATCATAGAATTGGGATCCACCGAGAAGCTTCAATTTCCACTTGTTCGTGATTGTCCCAAATGTCAATCGCTTTTTAAGCCAGTGCCGGAAAATCGCACTTGCTCCGATGCGGGCATTACAGATCACTGGTGTACATGTTATCCATTTGAGATAGTGACGTACGAGAGTTATGTGCAACCCATTACACCATTAATCATTGACCACATGAACGCTTACTTTGCATCAAAGAACCTTAGCAGTCTTTGTCGTAACTTAACACTGGACTTTGAATTTATGATTGAACGTAAATTGAATCTTAATGATGCCGGCCAAGATGTAAGCAGTGACACGAATATATATCGCTCAAAGTTCAAGGTTGAACAGAATAGCGCTGATTTCCAAGCGACTGCTTATTATAATAATCGCACTCAGTCTTTACATATTGATGTAGAGACAATAAGTAGACTGAATCGATACCAAGAGGATTCATTATGCATCAATGATAAAATAGCCAAGAAGTATTGTATCTGTTATAACAGTACCAACACTAATGATTAAGTTAAAATGTCAAATAATTAATATAAATATATGTATATATAGTATATATATAGTCGACGATTACCATGAGCACGTGTTGCACCATAGCCCAGCATCAAAGTAAAGATTGTACCCAATCCAAAACTGAATATATTTCTTTGTTGCTTTTTTTTTGTAGTAAAAGCCATTTTTCGGCCGATCGTTTCTATGGCAGCTATATGTTATAGTAAATCGATATTTATCATATTCGGGAATATAATTGAATATTACTTAAAATAATTAAATCCAAAATTTGGTAACGGTATCTTAATAAACAAAAAAGTTTTTCTCAGTAAATGTTATTTTTCGGTCGATCGTTCCTATGACAGCTATATGATATAGTAAACCGATATACATCATTTTTAGATATGTGATTAGCCATTAAGTAAAACTATTAAATACATAATTTGGTAACGATATCTTGAAAAACAGAAGGGTTTTGGTTACTAAATGTGGGTTTTCGGCTCATCGTTCCTATGGCAGCTATATGTTATAGGTCGAATATCGAAAAAAAAAAAACTTGTTATGCCTATGGATTGGGCGAGTCTTCGTGCCAAATTTGGTGGTTGTAGGTCTTACCGTTTCCGAGATTTGTTTGTTCATACAGACAGACATACAGACAGACGGACATGGCTAGATCGACTCATCTTTCGATGCTGATCAAGAATATATATTTTAGCTACACGTGATCGTGAACATTTCAAAAGTACTAGCATGGTATATTTGCTCATTTTACATACAATTTTTAATGTTTACCGTTCAATTTAAGAGCTGCTCTTATTTTCTTTGTTTGTTTCTTGTTGAATGGCTGTTTATTGTTTGGGTGTTTATTTAGGTGTTTATCATTTTCAAAAAGTCATTTAAAGTATGCGAATATTTATGTACATACAATACAAATAATTGCAAAAATGCAAACTTCTTCAAAAAGTCAAAAAATGACATCCAGCAATTTGATATATAAATGTTCCATAAAGCCGATACATACGAGTATTTTTGCAAGGCAGTCTGCATGCGCAGTAAGCTTATGTATATTTAATATAAGTTTAGAAAGATATGAATGGGGTGCCACATAGTGAACTAGATCTAGCATATTGGACATCTCAAAACAGTTCTATCATGCGAAACAGATTCTTCAAAATTCTTAGGAAATGCCTTAACATTAACAATAGCAAGAGTTCCGCTTTCGTTTCTATTTTTCTGTTCTATGATTTATCCAAAGACTTCTTTGATTTTTTTAACTTTGACAGTTATATGCCTATGCTCCAATTTAATTCACCACCTTCCAATTTATGCTTTTAATAACTACAAGTCTGTTTAATTAATGGCTCAAGAGCTGGTTCTTGAACAACACCCGCTTTGACACCCTTACAGCTACAACACAGCGAGCACCTGCAATGGTCCGAGTTTCTTTGCCATTCTTAATTTTCATGGCATTAGCACTACATCTGACATTTATTTAAACTATTTCGGTTAGTACTAATCTAATCAACTTATGATTACCAGTGTCTGTGGTTCAATGTTCGCGAAATATCTGAAGAAAACACCGAAATGTTCGTTGTTGCGTCGAATGTTTGACCAGTGTAGCCTCTCCTTTAGTAATATACCCTATCCTCTTTTTACACCGTTTTTTTTTTACACGAATTTTTCGCTTTTGCACGAATCTCAAAAAAAAAAAAAAAATGCAACGACTTCCAGAAAACTTAACGTAAATGTAAATTATGCCAACTCTGATATGGTGTGATTAGCAAAGAAACACTGAAATTGACTAAATCAAAAGAATACTAGTAAAATCACTCTTTCTCTTTGAAAATAATCAGTTCTATTTGCGTCTGTCGCACTTACTGAAATCTCTAGTTTTGACTTTAAGCTTTTTCTAATCGCCCAATTAAGTGCTCAAAATTGCGATATTGATTTTTATTTATGTTATAAATACTTATGGACTAAATTCGTACTAATTTGAATGTTTTTTATGTAATGTGAATATAATTATTACTTTTTTTGCACGGTTTGTTGGGAAAATATTTGGAGTTTTCGCATCTTACACGATTTTTTAAAGTTGTGGAACGTATCCCCTAATTTTCCATATGTCGCGTGTATTTTTTTACACGATTTTTTTTTTACACGGTTACCTAGTACACGTATCTACCGTGTAAAAAAAGGATAGGGTGTACCTCAAAAATATTACAAAAATATGCGTTTTTTTTGGTTCAACACAAATCGCTAAGGCAACCACTCAAATTGACTACCAAAAAGCCTAAAAAGAGGAATCCTTGAGCCAAGTAAGCCGAGTGTGATAATGTTTTTCATTGGCAGTCTATCAAGAATTAGTTTTCGACGTACAATGCCCAAGGACAATGAATTTTTTAATGATCATGTTTGTTATGGATTCAAGATTATAACAAAGTACTGCATGAAATTTCGAGTAGCTTTAGGAGAAATCTAAAGGTTAAGTTTCCATATTTCCAGATTGACGATAATACTTTCCCTAACCTTATTGCGGTTTTAAATGGGTACACTCCGGAATCAGCTAAAAATATCTGCGATACATCCTAATCTGGTTGCTTCGATCGTTTTCCATTAATATGAAAATATTTCAATAATGCTGCTTACTTATCTATGCAGAAGATGAGTATAACATGGGAACATTTAATTATTTGAAACCTGGATTTCACGAGCCACCCGTTGATTATTACTTTCGTCCATTTCTGAGAGTAATAGAAACAAATCTCGATATTTTATATATCATGGTTGTTTAATACGTTACTGCATTGGACGTCGTCTGACAAGTAGTTACATATACGATTTTTGTCAGCTATACATGCAACGTTTTGTTGATGAGCACCCTATATTTGTGTGTTTATGCTCGAACTATATTTCCATCAATCATCATGTAGGTATAACAATAATTTTAATTGCTGAACTGTTATAAAGACAAATTGTAAGTGAGTATAGAAAATATATTTACACTAGCAACGAATTGTAAAACTATCTACACAAAAAATGTAGTCTGAAATGTCACCTTTTGAAAACGTGTTCGTTTGACACAATCGGAAAACTGTTGCACGATATATTTGGGTAACAGCACCATCTAGTCAAAAAACCGCACGTACTTCTTAGATGTTCCAATATTAAAAAATTTTTTTGTATATACTTTGTGTATCAGTGTTCATAGTAAGTAATTAAAATTAATTTTTTTCCATATTGTGTATTTGCATTTATTGCACTGTCTTTTGGCGCATAGCCTCGTCGTTTGAAAATTCACGATAACGAAAAAAAAAACATATTGATTAAACTAATTATGTTTCTCATGCACTTAATTCCATTACCGATTTCTGTTGGAAGTTTCAGAACACGACACTTCTGAAGAATTCCAATATAATTATTTACTCCTATTTTATAATAATTTGTATCAGATGATAATTAACATGACTTGTTGTTCTTCATAGGAAGCACTTCAAAAAATGACTTAAGATGAAATGAAATGCGCAAATCTTTTATTTCGGTTTTTATATAATTAATTTAAAATAAATTATATTTCTGCATCTGTTTTTTAAAATCAATACTTATAAAGGGTTTGTTTTACGTTTTTTTATTTGCTTGTTTATTTAGTTATTAGTCAGCGCCTAAGTCATTCAAACGTGCAATGCTCTTTTTTTATTTTTGAAAGGAATAATTGATATATCAGATATTCGTTTTTAACCATTTAATTAGTATTGCAGTGACATGGCATTTAGCAACATGAAATCTTTTACGCTTTATATACCAAAGATCAAAAAATACCTTTGTTTCGTTGCGTGCATTGTGATCAGTTTTAGTTTCTTCTTCTTTCGCTTAGGATTACAAATGCGAAATCTCGACCAAACAATCAGTGCGAAACATTCAACAAAAAAAGAGAATATCGCCCCGGAAATTGTGCCAACTGCTGGTAAAAATATTTCACAACAAAGATTTTTCGTGAATACTTCAGAATGCACAATGCCATACGTGAATCCTTTTACAAAGGAACTGTTGGCCATTTACAAACCACCGAAATTTTTCACCTGTACAAATGACTCCGACTTAGTGACGCCTGTATACGATGTGGGCAATCAGCGTTACGTGCTGCATATTAATGAAGACGTAGCACTTAAACTGTTCAACGCGACTGCCGATGAGTACAATTGCTTTTATATTGAAGTTATACCTACCGATCCTGTGGATATATATTATAAGTACGTGGTATTACATGACTAAAATTACTTTCAGTTTATTTTTTAAAACCGTCTCCTTCAATAGACCCAAACCGCCAAAGTTCTTCTCGCAAGACTTTGTGGTGCCTCAGCATGTTGAGGGCATGTTGCTGACATGCCACCTTGTGGCTAATACCTCACATCGGCTGCAACGGGATGCGTTTTTTTTGGTTCAACCAAAATCAACTGCACAAAATTCGAAAGTGACTGTGGCAAAGATTGACGAAGCGACGCCACGTAAACCGAGTGTGATCATGTTTGGCATCGACAGTCTGTCGAGAATAAATTTTCGACGCACAATGCCCAAAGTTTTTGAGTTCATGACTCAACGTGGGTGGTTTGAGATGCAAGGCTACAACAAGGTACACTATCTTTTCTTCCCTTCACACGACATGTCGAATAAACCCATTGGCATTTTTTGACATTTCCAGATTGCTGACAACACATTTCCCAATCTATTGTCAGTTTTAACTGGTTTTACTCCGGAATCAGCTAAACAGATATGCAATACAGACGACGATGGTTGTTTGGATCGGTTTCCATTCATATGGAAATATTTTAAGAACGCAAGCTATGCCACGGCCTACGCAGAGGATGAGAGTGAAATAGGTACTTTTAATTTTTTGAAGCCTGGTTTTATAAAGGCGCCAGTTGACTATTACATACGTCCCTTTATGAGGGCTGTCGAAGGGAAGCTTCCTATTAGAAGACATAAAGGTAACAATTTGCGTTACTGCATTGGCCGGCGTCCGACAAGTAGTTATATATATGATTTCTGCCGGCTATATATGCAACGATTTGTTAGAGAAGACCCAATTTTCGGTTTATTTTGGACAAGTAGTTTTAGTCATGACTCCTATCAGTTTCCTGCAATGATGGCCGATAAGATTCTGCAGTATATGCTCGATTTCGAGTCAGACGGTGCTTTCAATTCAACAATAATGATATTCTTCGCGGATCATGGCATGCGGTTTGATCATCCCATATTGGATTTACCAGAAGGATTTCTCGAAGAACGCTTACCGTCAATGTTCATTTGGCTACCACCCTGGTTTCGAGCTAAATACCCAGAATACATTAAAGCACTTGAGCTAAATCAAAATCGTTTGACCTCGAATTATGATTTACATATGACCTTAAAGCACATTATAGAGCTAGGATCCTCTGATGAAATTAAGTTACCACAAGCTGCTGATTGTCCTAAATGTCAAACCCTATTCAAACCAGTACCCGAAAATCGATCATGTGAAGATGCGGCCATTGCAGATCACTGGTGTACATGTCATCCATATGAGATGGTGACTAAAAGGAATGATGCGCGACGTATAGTCCCATTTATCGTCACTCGCATGAACGATTACTTCGCTGGGAAGAACCTTAGTAGCCTATGCAGAAATCTTACATTAAAACGCATTTATTTGATTGAGCGTAGGTATACCTTTAATAATAGCGACTCCACCACATACCGTGCGAAGTTTAAAGTGAAGCAGAATGAGGCTTATTTCCAAGCGACTGTTGACTTTAATAACCGCACCGAGGCGTTGAAATTAGATGTGGGAACCATCAGTCGACTAAATGAATATCACAACGATTCTCTATGTATCGTAGATAAGGAAGCAAAGAAATATTGCATTTGTTATAATAGTACCAAAACTTGATATGTATGCTAAGTTGTTAAGTATGTATTGATTCGAAAATTTTAAAGTTCTGAAATAAGGCGTCGGTGAGAACACAAACTTAAATATAATAAGCATTTCAAAATGTTGTTTGTTTGGCTGTTAATGCAGTATTTGGGGTGTAGTTGTAAAGTATTATACTTAAACTAGCGGATCCAGCAGATGTGATCCTGCTTATTTTTATAATGTATCATATTTCCCCGGTATCCTCTACAAATATGACGATTTTGGATTTTCTTTTACATATGAGGGCGTTGTAACGCCTACTTTTAATATGCATTTTATTTCTCCCGCTGTCCTTAAAGTATGCACCTTAAATACTTCAAGAGATGAAAGAGATGTAAAGATGATGGTGGGGGCATGAACCCGCCCTCTTTTTTCATTGAAAATTTCATACAAATATATTCCTGTTACGAACACAATAAAAAAAAATTCGGTTTAGTCGTTTTAAATTGCCTGGTGCCTGGTCAATATATTTGGAAATTCATTTTAATAAATGTGAGTATATTAGTAACATGACTATAGATGGATTTCTCATCTAGTCGGATTCTTTGCACAATGTAGCACTCAAAAAAAAAAAAAAAAGGTTAGCATTATTGAATTTACTTGTGAAATTTCGTACAATTCTTGTTATTGTTGCCTTAGTCAAATTCAAACGAGATTGTTAGTATTTGAACATGTGTGCAAGGTTTTTCTCTCAGACTAGATATACTTAGGAGTAAATATCAGTTGTAAGTACATATATACTCGTATAGAATTTATTGCAGCTTTTAATGACATAACAGAAAAATTCGATTTCTCCGCTCTGTTGGCAAAATTATATGGAATAATGCGTTAAATTAGCTTAAAAGCCAACTGTAGCTGCAGTTTCAGCAGTAAAAGTTCTCGCGTTTTATCAAGACGACATGATTTGTGGTTTAGAAAATAAATTTTATCCTTTTCTAGTTTTAATTGCTGCAGGTGCAGTGCATATGTATTTTCAATTAGCACTTACTCACAAATCGTAGTAAAAATGATCAAATTGGCTTATTCTTGCATAAACCAAATCAATTTAATAGTATGAACAACTTCTATTGGCAGATACGCTAGCTGGGTTCAATATCTGGCGGATATTAGAACTATTTAAAGCAATAAAACAGAGATTGGCTGTAGTACCTTATTCTTCCGGTTAGGATGATTGAGCCACATGCGTGTCTGGTGTTCTGTATTATTTTCTACTTATATCGCTTAGGTTTCGAAACGCTAAATCTGGTTCAAAGTAACAGAGCAAATCATCATCATTATAGAGCAAATCACATAGTAAAGCAGAAGATCATTAGAAAAACTCTACCAACTGTTGTCAAAAACTTTACACAACCAAAGTTTTTCGTGAATAGTTTTCAATGCAAAATACCCTACATAAATCCTTTTTCCAAGGAACTGTTGGCCATTTATAAACCACCGAAGTTTTTGGCTTGTACAAATCAATCCGACTTAGTGACTCCTCTATACAACGAGGCCAAAAGGCGTTATGTGCTGCATATAAACGAGGATGTCGCACTTAAATTGTTCAACGCGACTGCCGACGAATACAATTGCTTTTATAATGAGGTAATACCTGCCAAACCTGTGGATGCCTACAAGAAGTACGTGATGTTAAATAACCGGAGTTATTGTCTGATTGTATAAAACCTTTCTGCTTTGTTTATTAGACCAAAACCGGCCAAGTATTTTTCGCAAGATTTTGTGGTGCCTCAGCATGTCGAGGGCATGTTGCTGACTTGCAACTCTGTGGCTAATTCCTCGCACCTGCTGCAACGGGATGCGTTTTTTTTGGTTCAACCAAAATCAACTGCACAAAATTCGAAAGTGACTGTGGCAAAGATTGACGAAGCGACGCCACGTAAACCGAGTGTGATCATGTTTGGCATCGACAGTCTGTCGAGAATAAATTTTCGACGCACAATGCCAAAAGTTTTTGAGTTCATGACTCAACGTGGGTGGTTTGAGATGCAAGGGTACAACAAGGTGCGCTATAATTATTAACATATATTTCTTTACCGTTTGTTTCTTTGTTCATTAAAAATTTTTAATGTTTACAGATAGCTGACAATACATTTCCCAATCTAATGGCAGTCTTAAGTGGTTATACCGCTGAATCGGCAAAACAGATCTGCGATACAAAAGAACGAGGCTGCTTCGATCGATTTCCTTTTATATGGAAATATTTTAAGAAAGCTGGCTATTTGACGGCCTATGCAGAGGATGAGAGTAACTTGGGAACCTTTAATTATTTGAAGCCGGGTTTCTTAAACACACCAGTTGACTACTACTTTCGTCCTTATCTGCTGGCAATCGAACGCAATCTTCCTATTGTAAAATTCAATGGCCGTGGTCTGCGATACTGCATTGGTCGGCGTCTGACCAGCAGTTATATATATGATTTCTGTCGGCATTACATGCAACGTTTTGTTGATAAACATCCAATTTTCGGCTTATTTTGGTCCAGCAGCTTTAGTCATGACAACTATGCTATGCCTGCCTTGATGGATAATAGGATTCTGCAATATATGCACGATTTCGAGGCAGATGGTGTTTTTAACTCAACTATAATGATTTTCTTCTCAGACCACGGCCGCCGTTTTGGTGGTGGAATATTGAATTTAGCAGAGGGATTTCTCGAAGAACGTCTGCCCGCATTGTTCATCTGGCTGCCACCATGGTTCCGAGTTAAATATCCACATTATGCCAATGCACTGAAGCTTAACCGTAATCGTTTGACATCAAATTATGATTTACACATGACCTTGAAGCACATTGTAGAGCTGGGATCTCCCAATAAAATTAAACTGCCACAAGCCGCTGATTGTCGCAAATGCCAAACACTCTTCAAACCAGTGCCCCGAAGGCGTGCATGTGGAGATGCGGCTATTATAGAACATTGGTGTACATGTCATCCGTATGAAAAAGTGACTAAAGAGGAACATGCAAGACGCATCGTGCCATTAATTGTCAATCGCATGAACGATTACTTTGTAAAAAAGCACATTAGCAGACTGTGCAGTAACCTAACATTGAAACACATATATTTGATTGAGCGTAGGCATAGTCTCATTAAAAGCGATGCTACAACATACCGTGCGAAATTCACCGTGGCGCCGAATGAGGCTTATTTTCAAGCGACTGTTAAATTCAATCGACGCACCAAAGCACTGAACGTTGATGTCGAAACCATCAGTCGACTAAATAGATATAACCATGACTCAATTTGCATCAATGATAAGGAGGCACAAAAGTATTGCATTTGTTATAAAAGCATTAAGGCTCATTAATGTACGGGAGTGAAAATTGAAAAATGTGGAAATGTTATCTTTTCAGTAAATTTTAATTAAAATCTCTAAGCTTTATACTGCTACAAAAGGAAGGTCAATAATTTACTATTATTTTGAGTTTGAGCAGTTCCCGGTTTTCTTGTGCACCAGCACAAATACTTATAATGGCGAATACCTAGAGTCCACAAGTCCACATAATCTGATCCTTCCTTTAATCTTGGCATGTGATGGACATATAGTAAGTTAATGATATGTGGTATATATGGTACAAACATTTATCTCGTTATATCAAAAGATATTATATATAAGTTGTTTTTAAAGATCAACATTAAGCGTTATAACTATTTGAAAAACAGTCAGCCAATTACGTTATTAATGATCCCAAATGAAAATCATGTCATATCTGAATAGTTCAATTTCTTTGCTATGGTTACTAAATTATATGGTATAATGTGTTAAGTTTTCGTAAATTTCATCTGCTTCTGTAGTTTCGCCATCCCAAGCGTTGTAGAAAACAAACTAAAATATATATTTCTATTGGTTACTTGGGATGAGCATACAACTTGCATGTGAAAGCACCCTGCGAAAGAAGCTGTTGCTTTTTTTCAGTGTGCGCATTAAATAATATGAGATATCCTTAATTTTAAATTTATACGTGTGGAATCAATTCAAAGCAATTCATGTCAAAGTTCAATATACTCTAAAACACATGCTATATTGCTTATTTCTTTGCCATATACATATGATGTATAATATTTTGACAAATTCTGTGAAGAAATGTTTTCTTTTAATATTTTTCATTATATTCATCGTTGAAGTTTTCAAGCTGTCCCTGCTCAATAGTCCGGAGGATGAGCACAAGTACACAGCAAGCAATGAAACAAAGCAATGCGACGAACCAGCAAAAAACTTATCGTTGGCAGTTGAAGACCCGTTGATCTCACCAGGCAATCACAGAGATCGCATGCGAAACTATCGCAAGCAGCACAAAGTGAAGGATACCGAAATGGGTTACCGGAATGGCGGGAAACTAAAAGCGAAGGCACGAAACAAAGCAACGACAAATATGATCAATGAAACTGCGAACTGGCCTTTCATTGCGGATAAGTTTTACGTCTTTAGCAAAGAGTGTCATATGCCCAAACCGAATCCATTTTCGGCAGAAGCCATGAGATTATTTAAAAAACCAAGATTCGTGAATTGCGCCAATGCATCCGAGCTGGTCACGTTGCACTATGATGCTCATAGGAAACAGTATCGCCTGCATGTGAATGACGCTGTGCTTTTGAATATAACGTACTTTGAGCCAAAGGATCAATTCGCTTGTTACTATCGCAAGATACGCCGTGGAACAGATATGTTCGCAGACTTTCATAGTAGGTATGTGAGATTCCTTTGTGATGAAATAATTAAGGCAAGCTAAAGTTCTTCCCATGCGCCAGCAGCATTGGACCCAAAGTGTACTTCGGTCAAGATGAGTACATACCGCAGTCAGTCAGCAGCATCATGCTGGAGTGTCATATGACCAAACGGAATTTTTCGTTGCAGCAGGATGCTTATGCGTTGCTGCCACCGCTGGTCTCCGAGCTGCTGGCACCACAGCAGTTAAGTCTTGACACAGGTAAGCCAAGCGTGATCGTGATTGGCATTGATTCGGTTTCACGTATGAATCTGCGCCGCACCATGCCCAAGACGTTAACCTTTCTCAATCGCAGTGGCTGGATTGAGATGCAGGGCTACAATAAGATCGCCGATAATACATTTCCAAATCTCTTTGCCGTGCATACGGGATTCTCGAACGAAGACGTCAATGTTATTTGCGACACGGATAATCTTGGTTGCTTTGAACGAGTTCCATTCATCTGGGACTTTTTTAAACAGTCCGGCTACCTAACGGCATATGCAGAGGATTTGAGTGAGATAAGCACGTTCACCTATATGAAACCAGGCTTTGTGCGTCCTCCCGTCGATTACTATCTACATCCGTTTCTCGTGGCCATCGAGAAATTGTTGAAGATCGTGATTCGTTTTGATGTTTACTATTGCGTGGGGCGGCGTCTAAGCCTCGAGTATGTCTTCGACTATTGTCAACGTTTCATAAAGCGTTTCATTAGCAATACACCAATTTTCGGTTGGTTCTGGACCAGCAGTGTAACACATGGGCATAATTTTGGTGGTGCCTTAGTCGATGAGAAAATTTATGATTATTTTGAAGCCTTCGAACGTGATGGGCTTTTTGAGCGTGCCATTGTCATATTTTTTAGTGATCACGGCTGTCGCTTTGGTAGTTTAGTAGAGCTCTCCGATGGCTTTCTGGAGGAACGTCTACCCATATTATTTATTTGGCTGCCAAAGTGGTTTCGACAACGATACACGCAATTCGCCGAAGCTTTACGCGCCAATCGCAATCGTCTAACCTCAAATTATGATCTGCATATGACTTTGAAACATATTGTGAAGTTATCCCGCCCCGGCTTGGAACTACTGCCCGCAGAAAGTTGTCCCACGTGTCAGTCGCTGTTTTATCCTCTGCCTCTGGAACGAAGTTGCGCTCAAGCTGGCATACCGGAACACTGGTGCACTTGTGGTCCGTATGTGACTGTGACCAAAGACATCTACGTTCGCTACATCGCGAGGATCATTGTCCAGCAGATAAATATATATTTAAAGGAGTCAAGTTTGAGCTTGCTCTGTAAGCCTTTGTCGCTGCGACGATTGGTGACCGGTGAACGGAAGCGTGTTTTCAACAACAAGGGTGAAGAGATTATATCCAATCATGTTGGCACTTATCGCATCAAATTCGAGACTGCACCCGTGCGCGGGAAGTTCCAAGCAACAGTCGAGTTTGATAAGCACAAAAACGTACTAAAAAGTTTTCACATTGCAAATGTCAGTCGCCTAAATGCATATCGCAAAGACTCCTTCTGCATCGATCACAAGATTGCCAAGAAATTTTGTTTTTGTATTGAAAATGCAGATGCCAAGTCAATGGATTATGAATATTAGTAAAGGAATGTTATTTCACTAAATCGTTTTCCTCTTTCTTTTTCTAACTTCCTACTTTTTTACAAAGCTCTAGAGCTCAAAGTGATAGGGATTATTCTGAGCTGTTATTAGAATGAAGTGGGAGTTCTACTCAAGGCTTTTGACATTTACTGAAATTTGTTCGCGCTTATAGGGCATCAAATGTACTTCAACAGCAACTATGATTTGCTGCAATTAGCTCCATTGAAATATGGATTTCACTCTTGTGCAACTAGAAATCCATTTCACGCTTCTATTATGACGAACTGAGTATATATTTGCTTCTTTGGATTTCTCTGCGGTTATTCTATATTGCAGGGGAAATATGACTAAAAGCATGAAACTTAATTCTCATGTGTGCCTTTTAGGAACAATTACTTTGCTGCTTTTCTTTGAAAACACTGAAAATACGCATGCAGACCTGCCATGTAAGTAGATTCATGACATCAATGTGGAATCGCTGAGAGTACGTCGATTCTTAATCATATTTACCTCTCTACAGCTTTCTACCACGTGAACAGCGACGTATGCCAGATGCCAAAAATGAACCCCTTTACGTCCGAGCTGGAAGACATCTTCAAGCCTGTGCACTATACTAGATGCGCGAAGCAACCCGCGCTAGTGACTTCAGAGTATGACGACTCCATCAACGCATATGTACTACGCATACATAGGAAAGATGTACAGTGTTCTTATACTGAGATAAAGCGTTCTGGTGAGGGCCGAAAGGCGGACAAAAAATTTCGGTAAGCTGGCAATAAACTAAACCGCGTCAGATTATTTAATTTCCGAAAAACCTAACAGTCCTAACTTTCCAGTCTCAAGTCTGAGGTGCATTTCAGCAGTCCTTTTGTTGTGCCCACAAGCATACAAGGCATGCTGGTGGATTGTCTTGATAGGCACAATGCTTCTCAGCGAAAATACGGTTTTGCATTTGTGCAAGGCAAGCATGCGGCTAAGGCAAAGTTCAGGCACCACAATGCCAGTGGGAATGCATACTGGCAGACGAGTAGACCAAATGTGCTGATGCTGGGCATTGACACTTTGTCGCGCCTGAATCTGCTCCGCAGCATGCCTCGGCTGGCGCATTATTTGCAGGAGAACGGCTGGTTTGAGCTGCAGGGCTACAATAAGGTGGACGACAACACGTTTCCCAATCTGATGGCCGTGCTGGCCGGTTATACGCCTGCTGCGGCCAAGAAGTACGTCTGCGACTATGCTGAGGTGGGTTGTCTGAATAAAGTGAACTTCATTTGGAAGGACTTCCATAAGGCGGGCTATGTCACAGCCATGGCAGAGGACTCACCAGCAATGAGCACGTTCAATAGCTATATGCCGGGCTTCCTGCAGCAACCCGTGGACCATTATGCCCGGCCGCAGCTGCTGGCCTTCAATCGGTTTCTGGATAAGAGATGGCGTTTTGATCGCGTCTACTGCTTGGGCAACAGGCTGAGCACGCGCTACGTGTTCGACTACTGTCGGGATTTAGTGGCACGTTACAGTGATACGCAGCCGTCATTTGGGCTCTGCTGGGTCAATGAGTACTCGTCGAGTGCGTTTTACGGCGCTGCAGCCTTCGATGCGGAAATCGTTAAGCAACTTGAGAGTTTTCGAGAAAAACAGTTTTTGAAGAATTCGATTTTAATTCTTTTCAGTGATCATGGTGCACGTTACGGCAGCTTGCGCAATACAACTGCAGGCTTCTATGAAGAACGCATGCCGATACTATTCATCTGGTTACCGCTTTGGTTCCGTCAGAAATATCCCAAGTTAGCCAAACATTTGAGACACAATCAGCATCGTTTGACCTCAAACTTCGATCTGTATCTAACGCTGCAGCACATACTCCAGCTGGGTAATGGCCATGTGGACACTATGGCCGAGAACAAACCGCCAGAGTGTCCCACATGCCAGACATTGTTCAAGCCGGTGCCATTCGAGCGTTCCTGCGCGCAGGCTGGCATACGGGAGCATTACTGCACCTGTCATCACTACGCGCCTGTAAATCATGCAGAAGTGCATCATGTCATGCCTCTGATCATACACCGCATGAATCACTACATACGTGAGAAGAATCTCGACAATATATGCTCGAAAGTAAAATTGAGCCATTTGCACGAAGTGCAACGCAGAATGGACTCTAAAGCCCATGAGCATGCGCCAACTTATCGCATAAGATACAGCATCGAACCCAATGATGCGCAATTCGAGGCCACTGTTGTCTACAACAGTCATCTGCATACCATTGACTTGGATGTGGAAACCATTAGCCGTCTGAATAACTACTCGAAAGACGCTGTTTGCACAAAATTGAAGATTGCCAAGAAATATTGTGTTTGCTTTGAAAGTATACGCACGATTGGTTAAATAGCTAAAATTAAATAAAATAATATATGTTTTTTTTCCGATCATGCATAAACGCTAAACATCAATTTTGCTGCCTTTTTTTTCAATCGGAATACTGATCTCAAGACCTAGACTAGAAGAGTTCACTGAAAGTCACATTTTGCAGTAAGATGGCTATTGTAAATATTATATCTGCGGATCACTTAATCAATTATATCATAGATGTGATTATGATATGACAATATATTGTATTGCTCATGTCCAATTAAGATTTACTTTGATTGAAATTTTGGAGTAATTATTTTTTCCAGTCATCAATTTTGTCCTTCCTATGTTTGTTTGTGATATCTTATAAAAGTTTGTAAAATATTTAATTTGGGTTTAGGTACATTATGATTTTACCTTAACGATGCTTTCGGGCATATCTATTTATTTCAAGGTTATCTAAAATGGCTCCTTCTTTGACTGGTAAGTCTATTTTGGTGGGGCCCGAATATTTTTTTTTTTTTATATGCACATTGTAACCCTGTATTCAGATCTTCACTTACATTTAATTTTTAATGGGTTTCTTTAAAGATGATTGTTATTGGTTTTATTTAAAAAAGAATTCTACAAATAATTCGTAGACAGTAGGCAAATAAACCAAGTTTAAAAATAAACAAAAATTTCAATCAGAGTATTTTTGCTCCATTTGGCGATAAATGAACAAATATCAATGGTTCATAAAATATTTATGATATTCGGCAAACAGATTACAATGTGAAGTTCTGTATTCGTGCTTATTATTGTTATTTCTTAAAGAGTATACAATAGTCGGCAAATATTTGTTGAGTAATGCAAACAATGACACGCTAATTTATTTGCAAAGTAGTTTACCTTACTTTGTCTTATTCCCACAGCTACGACGATAAACTTTTTGCTGTGTGTTTTTCACAATGGCAGACAGGCAGACAATGAAAATGGTTTAAATATTTAATGCCAACTGTGGACAAAATTTAATAAACACAAAAAATTGACTCGGTATTATGTTGTTTTTATTTTAAAATATTTATTTATGCTCTTTGTTTTAAAGCTATTAACTAAATTGCTTAGACTATTAAAAACCTCGTTGTTTAAAACTCTTGTGTAAGCTAAAGTTAACAACTGCAAGCGTTAAAAGTTAAACTACAAAATAAAAAGACGTTGGTTATTCTTAGCTTTTCTTAAGGGGGCACTACAAAATGCCTACGCACATTTGCCTAAGTTTTAACTTCTGCCGAAGTCACAAGTTCATATTGTATATACCTTATCACAGGTGGGTAAATAATAATGTGAAAACAAGTGTACTGAGTTCGAGACTACAAATTCCTTCTAAAGATTAACTTACAGCTAAGTTTTGCACGCTTGTACAGTAATGGCTATCAAAAAAACGCAACAACTTAAGCTAGGCTAAATGTTGTTAATTTCTAGAAAAGCTTTTTGTTTTTTTTTTTTTTTTTTTGTAATAATATTTTGTTCTTTTTTTGTTTTTGCTTTGTCAACATATAAATTCGTTTGCTTGGTGGCACGCTTCACATATATGTGTCCACCGGATGGCGTTCGGCATCCTCGAGCATATGTCTGAAGTCGACGGGCTGCGAAACTGCGCCGGGACCGGGTCCGCGCACGTCGCCATTCATCATGCGCGGCTTGTGCGACGAGCCGCTGCTGCGATTTTTCAGATGTCCATTCATGAGACTGACATGATGGCTGATCGTTGGCACAGCTCCCGGCACATTTGACTCCAGATCGTGTAGAATGGCGTCGGTCTGTTCGTTGCGTGACAGCTCATTGACCATCGAGACTGACTGTGCCTCAATTTTTGCATTCTGCAATTGTTGTATGTGACTGCGTATGATCTTCTCGAACTCACGCTGCACCGAAGGACTGTCCGTGTCGCCATCGACCTGTTGATTGACATTGTAAAATCACTTTCAAACTAATTTCATTTAAAAATCTTTTTTAGTTAGCAAAAAAAAAAGGTAAAGTCAAGCTTAGAATAACCTTAAGGGTTACGTAATTGCTAAGAAAAAACTTAGCATAATCGTAATTGTGAGAAACTAGAAACAGCAAAGAAAAACCTTTGAATATTGCTCTTACATAGTTTATGTGTTCACCTAAAGATTTTGTTTTTAAATAAGTTATCATATTGTAGACTTACGATATGTAAACGATGACTATTATCCATGATCTTCAACATGGGTAAAGTTTCCTCACGAAAGAGTTCCAGCCGACGTCTGAAGGATGATACCGTGTCGTCTATGCGACCGCGGCCCAACTGCAGTTTGGAGCAGTCAAGTAATACGATCGGCGGTTTCTGCTTGTACTGTAAACAAAGACAAGGTTCGGTTAGGTTCAGCTTCTTCAATGGCTGCAGTTTTAAAGCACTTGCCTTATTTTCAAAGTATTTGACTTGCTCTATATTGCGCGGATAGCCATCGATGATAATGCCAGCGCGATCACTTTGCTGTTTAATATGCGTTTCGATTAACTGATTCAAAGACTTCTCGGGCACCATTTCGCCCGCGGCGAGGGCTTCCTTCACTACATAGTTCTCGGTATTGGCACGCGGCGCAGAGTCGGTAATGTTGCGCAAGGCACGACCCACACTAGGGGAAGTTCAAATTGAAAAGGAATTTCTCTTGCATAGGATGTGCCCTTACCTTATATGGGCCCAACCGGCATTCAGACTAACCGCCTTCAAGCAAAGTGTGGCCTTATTGCTGCCCGGGCCTCCAATTACCCATATAACCGGCGGTATGCTTTGCGCAGCCTCGAGGTCCATGCTAGTGCCCGCATGGTTTAGTGTGGGTTGGCGTGTTATCACGTCGTGCTGTTCGTGGGCTATGCCGGCTTGCAGATCTCTTGCGCCGATGCCAGTCGCTTGCACGGCCGTGGCTGCGCTCGAGGCTATGTGCGCGATCACTGCATTGGTTACATTGCGTTCTTCGCCGTTTGTCAGTCGGCCGGGAGCTTCTGCAATATTCGGCGCTTGACTAGGTGCGGTGTCTACGCTAACAATACTGCCGGGTATATCATGTATCCCTCTGCCCATACCTGTAACTCCGTTCAGCATAGCCTCTTGATTCTCAAGCGTATTGAGTATGTCTATGACAGCGGTGCGAAAGTCTTTGTAGACTTCGGATGGTGCGCGTTCACCATTCACCTGTTGAAGACGTTACATTCCATTTCGATTACATGATTCGTGTTTTGCATTTTGTTCATACTAACCGCTAACAGCATATCGCTCTGATCGAAATAATCAGCAACTGGCATCACATTTTTAAAGAAATTTTCCAATTCCATTTTGGCTAAGGAGAGTACTACATGACCTAACTTGGCGCCATAATCAATCTGCTTCTGTAGCACCGATTGACGCCAGGATATCAAGATCACGCCGTTTACAACTTGAATCTATGAATGTGACAGAAAAATTACAAAGTAAAGTTATACAATAATATTAATTAATAAATTGGAATCCTATATTTCAAAGTGTAGAACCTTGGAGATCACACTTCAGTTGTCCACAAGCTATTGTTAAATAAAAGCAAATTCCTAAGAACCAAGATGTAATTGGAGTAAAATTATAAAGAAGTAATGTTGAAGACTAATCTAGCAGACTAGAGGCCTCTGCAAGCCAGGTATCTTGCAGGAAGCCGCATTTCCTCGACAGGATCCCAAGTCTATACAAAATGACGTCCCTCTTGCTCTTGTCATGGAAGCCTCCTGATTTTTTGCTCTACACTATGCAACTGTATATTTGAAGAGTTAGTTCCCTTCTATTTCTCTCTTTATACAAGTCTAACTTTTGCACTAAATATATGTCCAAAAGAATTATTATAACAGAGCGCAGGCAATCAAACTACTTAGCCAAGTTAATAAGTTCAAAGTGTTTAACAGCAATTTATTGTGTAAAAATGTCGATAGTGTTTTTGTTCAACGAAATTTCCTATGACTCACTTCCCACAGCAGTTGACATAACTATTAAGCAATTTATGAATTTCAGCTGGATATGTAGTGGCTGCTTACCTTCTCAGAGTATTCAACAACGTCTCGCATCGAACGTGGATATCCCGAGATTAGGTACGCTTTGGCAGCTGGAGCCATTTTCATTTCCAACATCAACACTTCCGTCACGGTTTTCGATGACAATTGCGAGAAGTCCTGCATGTCTGTTTACCAAAAGAATATTACTTTGATTTATAACGGCGCCATGGCGAGCAGAGACTTACCATTGCCCATGGCGTATTGCTGGAGCAGATCCATCATATTGATGTGCGTCACACCGCGTCGCTCCTGCATGAATGTGTCGCAGTGTGTTACCTTACCACTACCGGGGCCGCCTAAAACGAATATCACTGGCACCTTTGGTGGATCGAACTTTATTTTTCCAGCATTTGATAGATCGGTGGTAGCGGCATTTGTGGAGCCAATGCGTCCATTGGCAGTTGGCTCGCCATTTCGCGTACGATTCCAGTCGTTGCCTTGTTCGCCAGTATCTTGTGACGCGCTGGCATCTGTCGGAGTAAGGTAAATCATTAGTGATCGAGTTTGGAGAGATGATTGCAAACATATAATGACCCGAGTGACATATGCAAAAGCTAATTGCAAGAAAGCACATTGAATAAATAATTGGAAAACATTATTTGTTCAGTAATATGGATGAGCAGCGGATAAAAAATGCGGCCTCTGTGGCTCAGCGTTTCTGTTGTACTAATTCGTATATATCTTTCAAACCATATAATAGTTCCATTCTTACATAAACTCATTTTTTCTCAGCTTGTCTATCATGGCGAAAAAATTTAAACAATTATTTCTAAATAAACTGTGTAGGCGGTTTGCTTTCAGTCAACAAAGGCAGTGGCTCCCTTCGATGGCACACCGCAAAACAGTTGCTTAAAAACCAAAAAAATATGTTATTTTCCCATAGTTTGCGTAATAATCTGTCCCGAGTTTTTTTAATTGCATAGAACAGAAAAATGGTTCGCAAAAATTATTTTTAACTTTTTTTTTTTTTTGAAAATCACTTTTAATGGATTCATAATGGGTCTATTGACAAGGTTTAAAATTATATTGATTACCTACGTGTATCAGCGGCTTTCTTAAGAGAATAAGGTAAACGAGTTGGCTTTTGAAATGACGTGATTTGCATTTAGGTAAATGTCAACAGCAAAGAAATCTGACGTAAACTACATCACTTCAATATTCAAATTGGCAAAATCTGCCACGTCTGAGCTGAAAACGTTCATATGCAATACGAGTATGAACAAAACGAATCTTGATTTCATGCAATTTTCTAGGCAATTAACATAAATATTGTACTAAAATGATTAGCAAGCATGCAATAAAGAAAAATGAAATTTCTCCTTCGTGCTGTCCGAACTAGCTCTAATTGACCATAATCAACTATAATTTGCGCAGCTGCTAAGCACTCCTGCGACAACGCGGCGTATACGCAATTGGGCAATGCGGGCATGCCAAGGGACTTATTAACGTATTTGCTAATTGGCGGCCAAGCAACAGATGCGACAAAGCGAGCAGCAAAGGCCATAAGCAAAATATGCGCTAACCTTGCGCCTGCCGTCAAAGGCCATAAAAGAAAAACTAAAAACACAAGTTAACATGCAACAACAACAACAAGCAACGGAAACCGGAAGTGTTGGCAAGTTAACACAATGCCGACGGCTGTTGCTGCCAATGTGCCGGTTCTTTTTTTTTCCACCTACGTTACGTGTTAAATTGCATTACCAAATTGCTTCCGGCAGGTGGAGGGTACTAAACCGCCTTCGCAGTCCGCCCCTGCATTGGCATTATTTGCTCATATTATACTTATTTGCTATCGCTCACTTAATGCAAATATTTAAATGTTCTTTAATTGCGTTTTAGTTTGCTGTTTAGAATCACTTTCTTTTTTCAACATTGCATCAATGTTTGCTTGTAAATAAACGTAAGCACAATTCGGCATAAAACATCATTTTCATGAATGGAAAACAGCTGAATACCTTGCACGCACACATGTGCCTGCACACATGTAACATGTGTGTGACTACATGTGCAACACACACAATCACGCACGTGTACACGCACACAGACCTAACATTCTACATGTTAACGCTCTCGCTGGCAGCATTTTCCAAATGTTCGCCGCTTTTTTATTGCAGTTTTCCGTTTATTGATTTTCTTGCAGTTCATATAATTGACATATTGTTTTTTTTTTTTGTTTTGTTTTTTTACTGATTTCTTTTCATATGTTTTTCATTGTTCGGTGTGCCTGCCTACCCATATTCGCGTTTTTGTGGTCAATAGTCCTGCACAAGGTCCGCAATTGTCTTTGCCGCGGTATTAACCAAAATTTCTAATTTGTACCTGTGTGTGCGCAGTCACAATATGAGGAAATGTTGTGCAAGGTCTAAGTAGGCTAAATTGTGGTCATTTGTGAAAAATTAATGCGCGTTCATTCATATTCAGCCCAAGTTTGGTTTTGTCATTGTAAAATCTGTTCCTGTAAAAGTTTTTATATATTTAATAATAAATAGTTTCAATTCATAACAAGTCAAATGAAGTACTCGCAGACATTATAACAAATTGCTACTCACTAATTCTAAGTAAGCACATATTCTTTTCTTTACACAAGTAAAGTATGTATATATAATATTATATGATGACCAAACAGGATGAAAGGAGCAAACCAACCCATTGCAATATATAGCCAATGGCTTCTTATATAAAACTTTATTTCTGACTGTTTAAAAGAAAGCGCATTAATTTGCACAAATTCAACTAAATAAGGCAAGTCTGTCATTTTAAAAAAGATAGAAAAGATGTTAGTCTCATTTATTGTTAAAAAAGAGTATAAACTTTTAGATTGTGAAATCGACAAAATATGCACAGGTTTGCATAGATTTGCATATTGTAAGATGACAGCAAATTATAAGATAAGATTACCGCATAAACATCCCTCGTTTTTCCTTTCACACAGATATTTCTTCACCATAACTGGACTGTGTGCCAAATCAATCAAGAATAAGTTTAATGTTCTCACATGTATTCTGTGCATTGCTCTAAAGCAACAAGTTTCCATATCCATATACTTTTTAACTGCATATGCAGCAGCTATAAAAAGTTAAACACATAAACAGACTTCAAACTATTTTAAAAATGTGCTGCGCTAATGACTTAAAGATACTGCTCACAGAGCGACTAAGTGTGACTTAGAAGTTTGTTAGAAATTATTGTCAGGTCTCCCATACTACAACTACGAACTTGTTTCTGTTAGTATTTATTTGTAGAGATCGTTTTCTCTTGCAATGCAATCCGATTTTATAATTTCTTAATAATTAGTATCTGTACATAAAATATTTTCAGTTAGCTTTTGCATAAAGTAAAAGTCTTCATGAATTTCTTAATTATCATCACTTCAATGAATATATATTTGTTGTCTGTCTTCAAAAGCAGACCAATGATTCTATTTCTAGCTACTTTTAATGGTGCAATTCGACACAAAATTGTAAAAATTGTATGTATAAATAGACAAAAATAATTATAAGGGATAATGTAGACACTAAACATCAGACATATATTGAGAAAAAGTTAAACTGATTACTATTAGATTTGGAGTCTTTGACCTTATGAAGTAATTATCATTAATAAGTAATAGTTACCAATTTCAATTTTGTTTTTTAGAAAATGCGTTTGAACTGTATTAGTAACTTAAAATGTTTAACAAAAAGATAATGCAGTGTCTATAGTAGCGACGCTAAAAACTTATTGTAGCATACTTTTTGGAGCAGCTTTTGCACCAATAAGCGAAATATAATATATTGTACATATGAGTGAATATCAAATAAAAATGTTTAATTTTACTGGATAATTAATTATTGCATTATACAACATGCGGTATAGATTAGTGACACCGTAGGCGATCCGGATTACAAGAAACATAATAGAAATGTTAAATTTTTTGACTCTGTCCGGATTACTAAAAGATTCGGATTAGGCCGCATTCGGATTTATGAAGTATAATTTCTTTCAAATAAGCTAAAAGAAACATTTTAGCTAATATTATAACTTTAAAAATAATGAAGCTTATGCCTGCGTGCACCTTTCGGCAACACCGCAGCATGAGATTTGTGATACGACAAACTTTAGGATCAAGACTGGCATAGACGCAACGTAAAACATTTAAATTAAATATTGAAATTGAACTGACTGTGATTAGCGCTCAAAACTTACCTGTGTCTAAGCAAATACCCATTATCCATTCGGTGGCCAGTATAGCAGAATTTGTACTACTATCTCGGTTTGATTTTTCCACTGGTTACCAGACCCGGCTTTTATTTAAAACTTCTTTAATTTTATGAAATTCAAGTGTTTTTCTTTTTGTTTTTTTTTTTTAATTGTTAAAAAAAGTAAATTTTCTAATTTAGAACAATTGTCTTTTTCCTTTTTAAATAAACTTGCAATAAATTTCCATTAGCAATAAAAATTAGACACGCAATAAAATCAACAACAAAAAGTCATGATTTTCCTGTTGCAGCTGGCTGGCATGTAAATGCATTTTATATTATTATGGCCATTACTCGGATGTTGTTGTTGTGTTTTCTGCTATGCTTAGCTACGCGCACACAGGCACTCCAAGCCACACGAAAATGTTACACATCATGACGTTGTAATTTTGTTTTGACGCTGTCGTGATAGAATCGGTTTTCGGTTTTTATGCGATTTTTCCGGGATTTATTCTAATTTTCACGTTTGCCTGCTCGAACATCCGAAGTGTAACTGAGCGCCTGTAATGACAAATGGCTTGGTTTTGAGCTTTCCCAATGTTGCGAGCGTGACAGTGCAGTCATTGTGTTATAGCTAGATGTGCCAGTGTTTGTGGAGTTCTTGGCGGTCAGCAGTTCCAATTAATGAATTTTTTATGAATTCCAGCAGTTCGTTGTACACACTGTTCTCCATGCATACACTCTCACATATATGTATACATATATGCCAGTGCTTTTGCTAAGGTTTAGTTAGCTGGCCGCTCGATGGCAGACAGAGTAAGGCAGTCGAGCAGTCGAGTAGTTGGGCTGTTAGGTAGTCGTGTAGTCCGGTAATGGTCAAGCGCGTGTTTGCCCAATATCATATTTGTTACCAAAAACTTTTCAACACACATCCACGTGTCATTTTGTAGTCGAGGGTATCGCCCGGCATACGAGTCAAGTTATGAAAACTGAACAGGTGCAGTTTGCGTACACAGCAAGGCTATTGTTTATTTACGAGGGCGCTAATTGCCTTAGTGAAACTTAGTAACTGAGTAAGCAGTGAATCCAAGCAAAGCGTACACATGTGACTTATTATAGCGTAAATATATAGATCAGTAGTTCAAGATCAAATTGGTGTATATGTAAATACAAAGTATGTTTTTTTGAGTTATGCTAAGCATAGATATTCCACATCTATTACATTTTTTAACATATTCAACTAAAATCAATGCCATTTATTCGTTGAAAATTTTTATTGATCAAGAAGTGCAATTGGAGAATAGTCTTAGGTGAAATCCTCACTCGCTTTCTGCTCTCTTCTGCACGCTAGTGAAAGTAAACCTTCAGTAGTTGAGCCAAGAACTGTCAAGAACCTGACTGCGGCTAGCGTCATTTAGTTTACCCAACCTACTTCTAAGTTTTATAGACACTTTTAGGTGTCGCTTTCTTAACAAGTTTATTTATTGCGCTGCATATGCATGACTTACGTCGGCTCCTGTGGTTAGTTTTTCCCTTTCATATTTGTTTATACGCCCCAAACAATAATTTCGTAACTGGGTGCGAATGTGGGTCGTTGTACGGCTCCGTGCTAAGTGTGTCGGCACGCCAGTCTGTCAGTTGGTCGCGTTTATCTGTACTCACGATTTTAAAATATTTCATATTTCATGGGTTTTTTTTTTTTATGTTTTGGTGGTTTCTCATACTAACTTTTTAAACATTAATTAGTCTATGTCATTTTTTTTGCCATATCCTTCAACTTGCAGGTGTTCATAATATAAAGTTTTTAGTTCGGCGAAGTTTACCTTAAAGGTTAAAGAACATTTCAGTTACTACACTGAAGGAGTTAAGAACGCTTAGTTCACACAATAATAATAATAAAAGATATAATTTAGAAGAGCCAAAATGTAACTCAAAAATTACCGAAAATGCAGATAAAAATCAAAAATGATAAATAGTAGAATAAAAAAAAAAATCAGTATAAAAGTCGAAAACATAGTATTCGTAGAATTACTACATAGCCGATCTCAAATATCGAACAAAAATTCGATATCGATCCAAAATGAGAAAGCGACATGTAAATGTACAGATGCGTTGCGTTTGGTTTCATTTTGTTGCGTTTCATTGTTTGTTTATTTTTTGTCGTGACACTCATTCAGGTGTATTTACTCACTCAACTAAGTGCCTGACAGCTAGACAGACTAATATGCTGGCAGGCAGACAGACAGACAGGCTAATAGGCAGTTAGACAAAGACAGACAGATTGACTGACATTGACACTCACACTCGCTCCGACACAATGATGGACACAACACACACACACACTCGCCGGCAAATGTTGCACGCATGTGTTAGTGCTTGAATTTCCAGTTCACATGCACTACAAGGACACGGATAGGATTCGGGATGGCTCGTTTCAGTTCGGATCACTTCGACTCTATTCGGTTTGTTTTCGTAAAACGTTTTCTAACGAAAATCGAAATTTTTTTTCAAATGACCAAGCGGCTAATAATTTTTGATGTCCTTGAGCTTGTGTTGTTGTTAATATGAACTGTTGTTGTTGCTGTTGATGTTGCTGTTGTTAGTGTATGCGTCATTGTTGTTGCTATTATATTTGTTATTAAATTCATTTTGAAACTTCATTGAAAGCACACACACATAAGTGTAATAAAGTAACGTGGCTCACTTGATGTAACAGACCAAGAGCAAGCTACAGATTTTATTGGAATGGGATACTTGCCTATATAGCAGCCTATCCATATGCTGTCTTTGTTCGTGAAATGGGAATTTCCCAGCGGTTAACTGCTGCAATGCTGCACATTGACCCACGTGTGACTTGCTTGACTCAAACTAATTAAAAAGTCTGTCTTTGTGTTTTTTAAATGTTAGCCTTCTGGTGTTACGCATATTAAATTTTATTTCAAATATTTAATAAATTATTTAAGCCCTACGCCTCTACAGAGCTCTAGCCCATCGAACATACGAGAAGCAGAAGACAAAATTGGTTTATCTCCCTGCAGGGTTTGTTGTCCTTGTTTGCGTTTCAAAATGGAAGAAGAACTAGAAAGGCAGGGCTATAGTCGGGCGTAACCGACTATAGAAAACCCTGAACCCAATCAAAACTGAATATATTTTTTTGTCGCTTTAATATTTTGTATTCCTTATGTAAGAATGTTTCAAGAAAAAACAATTTTTTTTGTTGTTCCTATGGCAGCTATATGTTATAGTAAACTGATATTTATCATATTTAGGAATATGATTGAATATTACTTAAACTCATCAAATCTAAAATTTGGTAACGATATCTTAATAAACAAAAAATTTTTTCTCAGTAAATGTTGTTTTTCTGCCGATCGTTCCTATGACAGCTATATGATATAGTAAACCGATATATATAATATTGAGATATGTAATTGAACATTAGCTAAAACTGTTAAATCCAAAATTTGGTGAAGATATCTTGAAAAACAAAAGGGTTTTTCTTACTAAATGTGGGTTTTCATCCATTCGTTCCTATGGCAGCTATATGTTATAGGACGAATATCGAGCCATGTCCGTCTATCTGTCCAACTGTCCGTCCGTCTGTATGAACAAACGGATCTCGGAAACGGTAAGACCTACAACCACAAAATTTTGTACGAAGATTCCCCCAATCCATAGGCATAACAAGTTTGTTTTTTTTTTCGATATTCGTCCTATAACATATAGCTGCCATAGGAACGATCGGATGAAAACCCACATTTAGTAACAAAAACCCTTTTGTTTTTCAAGATATCTTCACCAAATTCTGGATTTAACAGTTTTAGCTAATGTTCAATTACATATCTTAATATTATATATATCGGTTTACTATATCATATAGCTGCCATAGGAACGATCGGCCGAAAACATCATTTAATGAGAAAAACTTTTTTGTTTATTAAGATACCGTTACCAAATTTTGGATTTGACAGTTTTAGGCAATATCCAACCATACTCCTGAATATGATAAATATCGGTTTTCTATAACATATAGCTGCCATAGGAACGATCAGCCGAAAAATGGTTTTGACTAAAAAAAAAAAATTTTTTTGTTTTCATTGGGTACAGGGTTTTCTATAGTCGGTTACGCCCGACTATAGTCCTGCCTTTCTAGTTTTTGTTTGCATTTATAATTATTTATTGAGTCTCCATTTCTTTGTGGACTAACAATAATGAATGTGTTAAGCTAGAGTGAGAATAGCCTACTTTCTGCTTGAAGGTTGTTTTCCAAGCTGGCCCTTAAAGTAACTGCTGGGCTGGACGGTCATTTCTTTTGAGTCTTATATTAGTTGCTTGCCGTGCAAAATTTCTAGCAAGCTGATTCTGATGAGCTTCTTGTTTTACTGCGTAGCATTCTCTAATGTTGTCTATTTCAGTTTTAATCATTGTGATTTTAAGGTCGTTATGTATGCATTCATTACGAATGTACCATGGCGCTTTAGTGAGAGTTCGAAGGAACTTGGATTGAGCTCGTTGTATAATGTCCACTGAACTGGCACATGCATTACCCCATACCTGCGCTCCATATGTCCAAATTGGTTTGCCTGTGGTGTTGTATAAAACAACTTTATACTCCAGTTTTAACGGCGAACGTGAGTTGATAAGCCAGTGGATGCTGTTATCGTTGACTTTCATTTGGAATTTTTTTGCTTCGATGTGCCTACGCCATGTGAGGCGTCTGTCTAGATGTACATCTAGATATACGACATCGTTGGCTTGAGGAATTATGACTCCGTTTAGACTTACTTTGATTCGCCAGTTGGCCAGCCATTCCTCCACGTAGGACATATGATCTGGCAAAAGTCATCAGCAAATGTGGAGATAGCGAGTACTTAATGATTTTCAGATTCAGATAGGGTTTTCTAAATATAATTGTTAACTAAATTCTAATATACAATGCTATAAAACTGTAAGAAACCCAAAACCGCTCATTTGGGTGACTATTACAACAAAAGTTTCCACATGCTTCGGCTCTTTTCTTTCTGTTAAGCATCAGGATGTCTCTGCGACCATTCATCTATTTGTTACCCTTAGTTATCTTGTAAAAGTATGTATTATATATAAGGTAAAATCTAGACCATCTGGAAAACTTCAGAATGTCAAATAATTTTTAATTTTGGAAAAATAGCAACTGTATATGAATATACACGCAAAACAAAAAAACAAAAAACAAAAAGAAAAAAACAACAAGAAGAACAAAAAAATGTAATAAAGTATGAAAACAACGATAGAGCGAACAAAATTATTGTCAAGTATAAACGGAAGCACCCTAATTTGCCTGGATCTACGCCTTACAAAAAAACCCAGCACACAGTCGGCATTTCGAAGGGTTAGAAGGGTTGGATAATTGGAGAAAAGATTAAATAATAAAAAAAAAATTATTTAATTTGCCTAACCATTTTACATAGCCAATGAAGGCCAACTTCTGTTCTTTGACAATTTGAGGCACATCGTTGGGAAAATCACGCCATAAAGGCTTACGAAACGAACACTCTACGCGAAAATAAGAGCACACTCAGTTATGATAATTAAATATAATTATTTAATGGCGGCACTCATTACTCGCCTTTTCAATGGCTAAAATAATATCGCAGAACGAATTACGCTTAAAATGCAGAGCCATAAAACCTTTGATCTACATGCTGGAGCGATGCGTTGAGTGGTGTGGCGGAGGGGTGGTGTGGTGGCGGAAGTGGTGGGTATCGGAGCAAGTGTAGCACTTCTTACGTTTTGACATTCTGGTGTTCGGTCTTAAATGTTTAATTCCACTGGCATGTCGTGTCAACTGTGGGCTGGCTGATATTTTACCTTCGAAACTTGGTTAGTTTCCCAACACAAACTGTACACTTCCCATAAAACTGTAACCGAGCCGACGGTTCACGGTGACAACTAAAAGAACCCCAAAATGCTGAAAACTTTCAACAGTTGTTGGGCGTCAACTCGTACCGAAAAAAAAGAACATATGCACACATGCGGGTGGTCAGCTCCGAAGCATATACGAGTATTAACTTGGCCATATGCACTGCCCTCTGACCTTTAGGCATTGCCAGGGTTTTTTCTTTGGTCGCTCTGGCTTTTGTCTTTGGCTTTGGCTTTGGCTTTCATAATGATTCACTGCAGCACAGTTCATGCGATTCCCAGCTAAAGTCTTTAATTATTAAGAGGGTTTTGTGAATATTTAATGACTGTCATGCATTGCTGCCACTGTCACGTACGGAAAATATTGATTCAAAAAAAAAAGTCGGACGTAATTTCATATCTTGTTGAAACTAATTTGATAGTAATTGCTTATTTAGCTGTTAGCTGAAGACTAAGCAGACGCAGGCATACCATAAATGTTGGCGAATACGCAAAAGTGCATGTAGACGATTATTGAAATTGTCGGGTGGATCCAAGCTAATATCGCATAACGAAATGCACTTACCTTCAGGCAATTTGTCAACGAAATTGTTCATAATCGAAAAACAAATTAGAATCAGGGTATTTCATTCGCAACTAATAACACCGATTTTTTAATAATACTCCAATTACTGTTTTTATTCTCCAATTACATTAACCATCTATCATATAATATATCCTCTTTTTTATATTCTTTACATCACCTGCTTACCTTGTATGCTTTACCTTCTCTTACGCTAAAAAGCCACTTCATCAAAATCATCAAAATGCAATATGCAACTATCCATTATTCTTTATCCTCAGTCAAATGTTTTATTCCTATCAGTTTCTGCTCATCCTTTCAAACCTCTCCCATAAACACATGTGTTAAGTGCCAAAGTCAAAGGTAAACCTCCTATTGCAGCA
Source organism: Stegana nigrithorax (assembly GCA_037044495.1). NCBI lineage: Eukaryota > Metazoa > Arthropoda > Insecta > Diptera > Drosophilidae > Stegana > Stegana nigrithorax. The sequence continues at coordinate 104,994 of JBAMBQ010005366.1, read as the reverse complement.
TACAGAAAAGTGTGAACTATCCCCAAAAATTAACAATCAATTATGATAAACTTTTAGGTAAACAAGTAAGGAATGAAAATCATATCACGGGTAAAATACCACTAATTGACTACCAAAATGCATCTAACCTAAATAGAATACGTAAAAAATACTATACATGAGATTATTCACTAGTAAAATCGTTAATATATATCATTTGTTAAAGCAAAATGCCACCTAATATTTCTGTACGCGTTCACCAGACGTTGAGAAACCCTGGTTCTCATAGCCGGCGAAATTTCCAAGCACCATTGAAATTCCCGAGGGCGAATGTTGTATACCCGGGCCCTTGTCATTCTCATTTGTCGTTTTCGTGGTATTCGTTGTAGGCAAATAATATGACGAGGCTCGTTTTAAACGACGAAATAACAATAAACGTAGTTTATAGAACATAAAAAGTATTACGTAGATAAGACAGGACAGCAGCAATACACCGACTACGGTGAATGTAGCGGTCTGCGGTTCGCGCCAATCGATCACGTGATAAATGTAGGGATGACCCTTTCTGAAAGTAAAATGAAAACATTTGCACTTAGATATAAGATAATAAAACCTAAAAAGATAACATTTAGACCACAAAACTGAACCAGTTCGGGGTCTAGCGTTTCTTGTTAGAATGTTACATAGTACTTGCTTGTTAATGCCGCCTAAATGCTGATAGATCACCGAGAAGATAGCATAGACGAAGCCAAACAATACTGGAAGGAACATGTGCAACAAACGCAAGGGATGCGCTACAATCCACAGATCGATAAACATGAAAACCGAGTTGAAGGCATGCGTCAGCACATTTGTGGCATCCAAAGCGCTCTCAGAGGCTGGAATGCCATAATAGAGATTAAATCTTTAAAAGTAATTTATACAATTAACCTACCATCATAGAGTATACTCCAATAGATGATCGTGATAACAATGGAGAGTACCAGCGCGATTATATGCATGCCCCAGTAAATGCGAAAAGGACTCGTCAGTGCGTTCAAATTGAGCAGTTTATCTGTGAGATTACAAAGGGAATTTCAGATTACAAAACATAAATCGTGCGATTAACCTTAATTACGTACCCTCGTACTCCGGATGATAATGCCATATTGTAACAAGTATGGCGCCCAACTGATTCGTCAGCATACACATCCAAATGCCCCAATTCGTCATGTAGATGAAGTAGAGCCAGTAGCTTGTCTCATCATCGGACACCGGCCACATCGATTCAATAACAACGGCCGTGAAGAACAATGCGACGAACCAACGATAAATTAAATATGCAACACTCTTCGTGCAACTTTGCCACTGTAATTACAAGCAATCGAGTCAAGTCGACCCGAAACAAATCAACGGTTAGTGGCGAAACGAGTCTAATGAAATCATTTACACAAATGTAATAAGTTTATAAATATTTTAAAATCATGAATTTTTGTATGCAAGAACTGAAACAAAAGTTACGCTTATGTATCGATTGCTTAGAACTTTACCGACGATGAGTTATGAAGTCGCATTATATATGCCCAAAGTAAACCACAGCTAAACTCAAAGTTTCTAGCAGCACAAAGTGTGGGCGTACGTACCACGCCTACTGCGGGTTAGACAAATTCGAAACAAGGTCACAGGAAAACACAAAGTCAAGTAGTCTTGTTTGGTAAACCAAATTCTCAACGAAGAAGCAAAGTATACAAAATTCTAAATAAACAAGCTTGATATATTCAGATCTAGATTCAAATGTTCCCCTCAAAAACTTAGAGAAGAAGTAAAATTTAAAACAGAACTACATATTTCGGTAAACTAAGTTAACTTAGGTTTACTCAGTTTAGTTATCCCAACATAAACACGTCTTAACTAGGCACAGTCATAGCATAAGATTCTCTAAGAATCTATTAATATTTGTAACTGTAGTTTCTATTTATAGCTTCTAGCATTTTATAACCTGTACCAAAAAATGGTAAAGGGTATTTTAAAGTTGAGCAAATGTAAGTAACAGGCAGAAAGAGGCGTGCCAGACCTCACAAAGTATATATGTTCTTGATCTGCATCGAAAGCAAGTCGATTTAGCTGTCTGTCTATCCGGTTAGACCTACAACCATCAAATTTGGCACGAATTCTCCTAATTTCTTAAGATATCGTTATCAAAATTCAGATTTTAATAGTTCTTGGCAATGTCCAATCATATATCTCACTCCGTTCACTATATCATAGGAACGATCGGCCGAAAAGTAGCATTTTTCTTAAAATATCGTTACCAAATTTTGGATTTAATAATTTTAGGCAAAATCCAATCATATATCTGAGTATGATAAATATCGGTTTGTTATACATATTTTTACTAAGTTTTTTTTAGATTTCAAAGTGGGTACAAGAGGGTGCCCGACTACAGCCCTGCTCTTCTAGTTAACTTTATGTTTTTCTTATATAATGTTGTTTTAAATACGTCTTCATTCATCTGTTCTGCCATTAAGCCATAGACTACAATGGGAAAGTCAAAATGCAAAGATTCATAACAAACACGAAACAATAAAAAAACTTATTTACTTTGTGGTTCTCACACTCACTCGCGTCAATAAGTAAGTTATGACTGAATTGATTTGGCTAATCAGGTTTCTTTTTATCGTTAACCTCAAGCACAATTTCGACATGGCCAAGGAGTTTGATTTATTTAACTTATTATACACGACTAATAGATTTATAACCATACAAAGTTTTGTTTCTAATTTTAACTTGTCCTTCGTGGCCTCTCATGCTTCCAGTTTGAAATGTTCATTGGTTATTGAACTTACTTAAATTTATCGAACTAATTTTAGAGTAGGCTTTGCGTGTCTTAAGTAATAAATCGTGAGTTTTCCCTTTTCTTAATTTCAGTAGTATGTATATGTTAAATTTTAAACAGCAAGGTGTGTTAGATGCCTGATTAACTCACTTGCGACTTGACAAAATCATCTGGGGCTGTATGATCAAAACCACAGCGTTCTCTGCGAAACTCCTTTTTCACGGGATGCACAATAACTTTAAGTTTGCTCATCCTCTTGGTTATATTCGAAACTGCTTATATGTGTCGTGGGAATGGTTAGGTAGACGTGTATCAATATGCCTTTAAAGCGACATGTTTTCAGAGTTTGAAACTGAAATGATTAAAAGAAAATGATTTTTATTAATTTAAATTTATTTCAAGCTGAATTGAAAATTATATAATCAACTAGAAGAAAGTACGGCCAGAACTGAGGTCTAAATTACCTAACAACTGCATTATTCCACAAAACAGACTACCATAAATGGACTTTGACACAATTATCCTGTGCTTAATGCCATCTTAACATGGCGATACTGTCAGATTATAAAGTAATGCATTCATGTACACACATCAACATATGGTACACTAAATAATTATTATTCGTTTGAATATTTCAGAACTTATTTTTTAATCTTAGTAAGCCTTGAATTTTAGATTTTTCGTCTTCAACTATTTCATTCTTTTCGTTCAGTTTGTTTTTGGCAACGACACGAGTCAAAATTAAAATATTCAAAATTTTGCTGCCTGTTCCTAGGTTGAGCCATGGTGTCCAGATTCCTTCCGGTTTCACGAGGCCACGTATGGCGCTCGGTTTTAAATAGCAGTAAGTATTAACCAAAATAAATTAAAAAAGAAAGTCCTTATCTGCATTCAATACATTTTCCCCTAATTGAGGTGTCCGCTGCTACAGCTCCAATAATCCCATAGAGAATAACCTGTTCTCTGTACCATGGGTTGAGATTCCATCTGAAGGCACATTTAGGTACTTGCTCTTACTTGCCTACAATCACGGAGAAACTGGCAAAGGCAGACACGTTGTACGTGGCTATTTGAACGCTAAAAAACACCGTATGTACAAGCCTTCGTTTTATTTGATGATATACTTTTCTTTTTAACAAGGCTCTTTCTTTCTTTGCCAATAGGACATGTTTTAGAACGCGCCAAACCGGAAATTGAAGTAAAGGGTGTGTGCACCAAGGTCAAGGGCGGCGGCAAGATGAGACATAATCCGACCAAGCAGCGCATTACAATTTATGGCAAATCAGATGTGGGTTTCAGTCATAAATGTAATTGTTTTTGTTTTTAATGCAAGTCGATTTATTTTTTTTTTGTTAGGAATTCGGCGAGGCAGATCATGAGGAGGCTAGAGAAGTTCTATTAAAAAGGTTTCCTAAATATTACATAGACATAATTCGTAGTCCCAAGAAGTGATAGACGCCGAAAAGTCAAACTATAAAATAGAAATAAGACGCGATCGCAGAAGTGGCGGATGTTAAAAAAGTTCTGTCAAATTTTGCTAAATCTGCAATAGCAAATTGACAATTTATGCAAATAAGAAGTAGTAGACGTCGATGAATTCCTTTTGAAAGTCAAATATCTATGAAGAATAAATTATGCGTGAGGCAACGAATGCCGCTTACTGTGTTCAAACGTAAAAAAATAAGATTTAAATGTTTTGCCCTATTGACAATTATTGAAAATCTATGAAACGTAAAAAAAAAGTAAAAAACTAAATAAATAAAACTGCAACATAACAAAAAGTAAATTTATATTGATATTAAAAAGCCGATTACTGCTTTAAGACGTGGAATACTTTAACTTTGAAAGAAGACAATAATTTACTTCTGCAAAAACGTGGCTTATGACGACAGGTTGTATATATTCCTAAATAGAAAGTTACGCTTTAATATTCTTGCTAGACGTGAGTGCGAGACTAATTCCGAAGGTAATGTTTTGAGACCTTTCTCCCTATTGCTGGCCTCATTTAAAGGAATGCGGTCTGAGAACAGAGCCTTGACTGCAGCAGCTTGGCTTTGTGTTCGTCGCTCTTACACAGAGGAAACTATTGTGTTACACTTAGTGAAATTACATTAGTCTGTAAAAAACCAAACGTAATTGAAAATAAATTTTCAAAACCGGTTATCGAAGCTCAACTGAACAAAAACCTAAAATATGTAATACTAACAATTATAATTAGTATTATTTTCAATAAACTATGCGAGATGAAGTCATCTGGCCTTAAGTATTTTGTTACAGCAAGCTGAAGCAAAATAAACAGAAATACCCTTACTTACCAACTCAAAAGCAAGTAACGAGTTAACCAAGTTTATAGGCACTATTAAACAATTTAATTCTCATGCCACGCACACACTAATGTATCTATCGCAAACTCGACATTTATGCGCACATTTTGAAAAAACCCAATTAACCCATGATAGCACCCAATGGACGAATGCAGACACTAACAACAGCAGAATACAGCAACATCGACAGCGAGCAAAGGCAACAACAACAACAGCAAGAGGAGCGATGTTCCAAGTGAGCAAGCAGCCAACGAGCATTTAAGCCATTAAAATTGCTTATTGCGACAGCAAAACATTAAGCACAATAATTCATCAAAAACAAAACAAAAAAACAAAAGATAAAACAAAAAAGATGCAAAATAAAAAACGCGAAAAAAAACTATACACGTAACTCAAAAGAGATAACAATCATTAAACGCATTAAGTGCTCAGCATTTTTAGGCACAATTGATTTTTGAGCAGAAAAAATCAAGATTGTTAAACGAATAGGCAAAGAGGAATACGCACGCATTCTTTATGTTGGACTTAATTAACACATTACCTTATTTTGCTTCGCCATATTAGGCTCGGCCCTGAACTTGAGCCAAATGTATGAGACATAAACAACTTCTTTAATGGTGAGCACAGACAAAGACACTCATTTTTTTGAAAAATGATGCCTTCGAACGCAAATAAACTTGCGTCGTAGTAAAATAAACTTCAGTCGGGGCAAAAAGCATAGTCATATACTTATTGTACTTTATGAGCTTGGACTCTTTGCCGTGAAACTGTTTGAACTTTCAAGTTCAACTGCACTAAAATTCAATGCGTTTCGTGGCAATTTTAACAATTGCAGTGTGACAAACATTTTTTGAATTTATCTTTTTTTGTTAAATTTTTCAAGTATGAGCTAATAATAATAAAGATAATATTTACTTTTAATATAACCAACTCAGGCTGCGCCGAGCACGTTTGCTGGCCAGCAAAGTAGGTTTACAAAGGCTAATAAAAATAAAACAAACTTAAAATAGCCACAGATAGTCTGTTTACCCTTTAGATACATTTGCTAAAAGTGTAAGCATGTATGGTCAGTCGCTGGCAAATAATAAAAATATCCAATCATTCTTTTACAGGTACAGTACTTTTCGCGTATAACGAACTTCAAGGGACCGAGCGAAATGGTTTGTTATAAGCGAAGACTCTTCTTGGGCTCTTGGCCCACTCTCGATACAATAATATAAACTTTTACCTTTAAGGTCACAAACTTTGTATCATTGTCTGATTAAGCAAAAAAAAAAAAGCTTTTTCTATTTAACCAATTTGCTCAGATGAAACTTTAATAAAAAGAATCATCAATAAATATGTTAAATACTTAAACATAGATAAAAAAAAACATCATTGTATAACTTGTATAACAACTAACAATAACAAAATTTCCATAAATATTCTTAACAAAAACATTACATTAAAATTAATGATGAATAGCAAGTCGAACTAATTATTATATAACTTTTCTTGACGTATTGACTTAATATATTTCATCCGAGAAAATGTTTACTAATTTGAAGTTGACGAGTAAATTGGCGTTGAAATCCGAAGTTTTCCAATAACCTTATATAAGTAAAAAAAACAACTGTAGAAGTTCTTTTAATTGGAAATTCAGATTTTTCATTTGCTGCTTCAATAAATGAAAACCACATTCAATTTAAAGTTTTCGTGACGCCATCTGCTGCTGAGTAATTAAACTTGTTTTTCGTATAATTACTACACGCTATAAGTTTACCGGTAGACTGCATCGGCACCGCACATTAATAACCCACCGGAACTTAGTTTCTACGTTAGCCGGCCAAATACTGTTTTAGCAATGTTTGACCTACATGCGTTTAATTTATTCATTGATCGGAGAAAATCGAACGCAGATTTATTCAATGATCTTTATAGGAATTATTATTTTTTCAGTAATACTTTGACTTTCACTTCTATTTTCTGCTGGAGAGCAAAGGGTGAAGCCAAGTTGAGATCATAGAAAAAACAATGTTTAGTAAATAAAAAAACAACAGAAATTATATAATTTATTTAAAGGAAATGTTTGAAAACCCGTAGATCTTATTTATTAAGCCTACATCTGAATACTATTCTGCTGACGTCATAATTGCAATCTTTTAATTTATCTCAAAAATTTTAGAACATTCACAAAACAGGAAATAAGACACAAATCCAATTTAATGATATTTATTTATAAGTTTTCTTACTTAAAACTTCTGTTCAAACAATAAATGCTTTGTGTCTACTAACGCCACAAAAAAGAAGTGTATAATGTTTGCTAATTAGAGAATGTTCAATACAATAGTTTCACATAATTGTATGCTAATGTTTATATTTAGAATCTAATTAAAATGGTTAAATTTGTTTATTGGATCGTTTGGTGCTTTGAATCTAATTTGGCAAAAATAGTTAATACGATATAGCCACGGTCACCATTGAAGTTACTTTTGATTTAGCATACAATTGCCGCATAATCACGCAATAAGTGTTTGGAGTTGCATCATGCTTAATAAATCTAGTGAAAATCCGGGTCTGTGAGTCTCAGTTTCCCTGTAATAATATATCAAACAACCCAATTTGGTATAGAGATAAATAAGATCTTTTCACTGAAGATTGAGGAATTGCTTTAGTAGAAGTGAATTAATTTTATATAGCCAACCTCCATTAACACTTGACAGTAGCCTGCGCAGCAGATTTAATTTTTTTTTTTTTACTATTTAAAACAAGAGATAAAAAATCAATTATGCAACAAGTTAACCTAAAGTATGTTTCGCTTTGCTTTAAATTGAAATTATGCACGAACAATTATTTTGAAACTGAAACTACAAACTTGGAAATAATTACAGTTCAAAAGTTAGTAAAATATGACAGCGTATGGTGTACGGTTTTTTTTATGTTTTTAGGTAACAACAACATTGGCAACATTGCCAATCAATGACAACACACACAGACGTAATCACATTTTTATCAGAAAATTAACGTGCATAAGATATTTGAAAAATGTTTAATACGAAATACGAAGTTTTTTTTCTATTCACCCAATGTATCGTGTAATTCTTATTTTTGGCTTAGGCTCTAGGGCTCAGTTACATACAAAGTGATCCTCACATTGTTGGAATTGGAACTGATCAAGCAGGTGCAACAAAAAACATCACTCATCCCGTCAGAGTTGAAAATTCCGTGATTCTTTAATTGCTTGAGCAAGCTGCTAATTTCTATCTCATTAATGGGTCTGAGTATCTTGCAAAGTTAAAATGTAGAAGACTTTGTTTTCTTTGCTTTTATCTGTTAACAAACTTTACGGACGGCATGCGTGACTAAACCTAATCGCTATGCCATAAAGCCACACTCGAGGCGTTTCATCAAAGTCTAGCGAAACTGTCAACTAATTATTAGTTGGTGTTTAAGCAAGAAATTGTTTGTTAACGGCAGGCATGAAGCAATAAAATTCGATTCGTGACACTGCATTAACTTTTCAAATCTACGTCGTGTATTTCTCAAAATATCAGATGTTTTATGGCATTAACATTAGTTTGATGTCTTCACGGTTGAGCATCATAATTACTGTACGAATATTTATTTTGTTTAAATTTATTATTTAACTAAAACTGCTTATCTAATTTGCATGTTTTAATTTGTTTTTAATCATTGTTTTCTATAATACCATACTTCTAAATTTTCGAAACTCAGTTTTCACTTTCTTCACGCCTGACTCGACTTACGTAACCTATCCCAAAGCCATATTTTTTTTTTTATTGATGTTCAGTTGCTTTTCACCTTTGTCCCACTGTGACTCTCTGATATATGTTATCAAATCGCTGAACTTGTAATTAGACAATTGTTTTTCGCATTACCTGCGGTTCGCATTTGTTTATCTTATCTTATACAGTTAACGATTCGTCTTTTATAAAGCATTTTCCCCGATAAAACCATACATCGGTGCTGTAAGCGTAAACATGTTGATAAAAAGCGAAAGAATCACAGGTGTTTACTCAACGAAGTCCATTGTAAATATGATTTTTACTAGATTTAATTCTATAGTCGCCGGTGTAAGTAAGATGATTAAGGTAATATGGCAGATATAAATTACAACAATCCGAATAAGCTATAAAGATGTAACTGGGGTCAATTTAGCAACAGTGCCCGCTGCGTAATCTTGGGTGGTGGCACTATTAATCATTGTTCTCAAAAAGGTCGAAATGTTGTCAACGGAAAAGTTTGAAATATATCAGAAGCACAATATCATATTTAACAGGTAACGCTGTTATCTGAAGTTGCTCATAGATGACAAGATTATTCAGCTTGCCAGGAGCATGATTCAAAATTATAATCGGAAATGCAATTAAATTCCTGTCCCGACCATATAATATGGGTTAACTTATAGCTAAAACTTTTTCATCTTCTTAAGGGGCTATACTGTAGGGAAACATTGGAAACGACAGAACTTTTTTGGAGTATTCATATTGTCATTATTAAAACAAAAGTTAATAGGATTGGACTTCACTGGCATTCATATATTAAGATACAAATCTTTCAATTTATTGTCCATAAAATGGACCAATAAGTAAATACATTCATTCATATCGTATTATTATAAATACCACCAAAGAAATACATTCTTTTAAAATCTTCGAAGTAATTTATCAACTTTTGCACATAAATTTGTGGTGTGATTGAAAACAAAAAATAAACAAACGATTATCCATGCCAATGCAAAAATAGCAACCTAGCAAGTATCTAATAGGTTCATTGGGATAATAAAATGTTTATTTGCTTGGATTGTGTCTAATTACATGGACAAACAAACAAACAAAAATCAGTGCAAATTAGTTATATTCCAACTAGATATTTGTTAAGCTAAATTAAACAAAAAATTTTTTGCTAAACAAAAAATCGGGAACTACATAACATTGCCATAATTGTTAAGAAATTTACTTCCTGTTGGTAGGTACACCACAAGGTTGCATTTTATAACTTACGCATATAGAAAACTTATTGAAATTTGATACTTACTTAACTTTGAAATTAATCCTCAAACCAAATCTGCCGCTATACCTTAAACAAACAGGAAATGTGAAACGGTAAAAAAAAGATCAAAACAGAACACAAAACTAAAAAAAGTTGCATCCAAAAAAGAAAAGCAGGATCAACGTCGCAAAAACAGTACTAAAACATTCAAATATTTAAAAAATGTGCTCACAAGTGGTAAGCTGCTCTTTTGTTGACTGATAGTGCGCAACGAATTGCAAATAGCACAGGCGAAAAAAACGGAAAAAATGCTAACTTAGCTTAGTGTTTAGTCGGCGCATGCGCTACCAATGAGAGCATAACCCAAAATCGTTGTCTTGGTTTATAAAAACTGCGCGAGGGAGTGCTCTGAGCTTAATATTTTGGCAAGTAGCCAATTTCGTATAAGCGAAAATAGACAAAACAAAAAAAAAAAAATAAAGAGCAACAACAAAACACCAAATAATACGAGCTTACAAAAGTTAACGCATAAAGTTCAATGTGCGTTATGTGTATTTTTGTTGTTGTTGCAAGCTAAGTTGCTGTTGTCGTTGTTGTAATAATTTTCGATATTGCTTTTATATTACGCGCAGTCGCAGTTGACGTCGTCAATTGAGCGTAAATTTGGGTCAAAAAAAGAATTACATGCAACAACAACAGCACTGCATAAGTGTGACAAGGTGGCACGCGCACACTTTACTCATTTCTAATAGAAACGTTTTAACTGTTTTAATTGCATTTTATAACATCAATTTAAATTAAGCACGAACTTTATTTCTCATGCACATTTGCCGAAGTAACAAATCGATGAAGAATCAAAACTCCGCACGCGATACTAATACAACAAGAACGTATGTACTACATAAACGAGCGCAAGCGCTTCATACAAATCTCAACTTAACCGTCGTGCAAGCAGATTTAAACTGTTTGTTGTTTTCGAAGCGCTGGTGAGAGACAGCTTGTCCCCCGTATTTAAAAGCTAGCAGCAGCGACGCGACGTTGGCGTCTTAGTATACGTCAACGATGCGGTTTTTACGTTTTTCCCAGCTTGCGGCAGCCTTCATACTGCTTGAACAGAATTATTGGATTCAGGCGAACCTAAACTGCTGAGTAGCAAACTTTGTGACAAGTCAATGCAAATAAATACTGTGAAAAATAATAATAAAAGTAATAAATAGGCGTTATATATAGCTTATTATGAAATTTTAGATCTGGCAATATAGTCAACCCACTGAAGCTTCTACAACGCAGACCTTGCAAGCCACAGCGCTGGCGCAGCGACGCAAACGCAGCAGCAGCGTCAATATGATACTAACAATAACTCACAGAGAGAAAGAGTGGTAAGAGCGTTATTTGATTTGTGTTTATTTTTTCTCATTTTTAACTTTGCACAGGTGTTTAGTTGTTGTCTCAGTTAATTTACTCTTCTGGTTGTTTGTGAAGTATGGTGAGAACTATACAGCTGATGCTGACAACGAAGAGCACAAACATACATATGTACATAGAAGAGCTAACGTGCGAATTATTTACAATATGCGGGTTGCTTTAAATCAAGCTGCTTAGTGTTTTTCAAATTCTTTTGTTATTGCAAGAATTTGATAAAATAATAACAAACAAAAAAAAAAATCCCAAAAATGTTTGCTTCTCTGTTTTTAGTTCACTTTAGTTGCTCATGCGGCTCAAGTACAAAACAGATAAAGCAAATTAAACGAAATAGTGCAATAACATTAAATTCGATGCTTTAGCTTAAAAAAACACTAACTAATTATACCCTGTACCAAAAAATGGTAAAGGGTATATTAAAGTTGTGTAAGTGTATGTAACGGCAAGCAAGAAGGAGCCGTGGCAGACCCCATAAAGTATACATATTCTTGATCAGCAGCGAAAGGCGAGTCGATCTAGCCATCTGTCTTTCTGTCCATATGAACGCAAGGATCTCGGAAACGGTAAGACCTACAACCACCAAATTTTGCACGAATACTCTCCCAATCCATAGGCATAACAATGTTTTTTTTTTCGATATATGACCTATAACATATAGCTGCCATAGGAACGATCGACCGAAAACCCACATTAAGTAACAAAAACCCTTTTGTTTTCCAAGATATCTTCACCAAATTTTGGATTTAATAGTTTTAGCTAATGTCCAATAACAGATCTTAATATTATATATATCGATTTACTATATCATATAGCTGTCATAAGAACGATCGGCCGAAAAACAACATTTTGTCTGAGAAAAACTTTTTTGTTTATTAAGATAACGTTATCAAATTTTAGATTTGATGATTTTAAGTAATATCCAATCATATTCTAGAATATTATAAATATCGGTTTACGATAACATATAGCTGCCATAGGAACAATCAGCCGAAAAATGGTTTTCACTAAAAAAAAAATTTTGTTTCTTAAGATATCCTTACATAATGAATACAAAATATTAAAGCAGCATAAATATATATTCAGTTTTGGATTGGGTACAGGGTATTCTATAGTCGGTTACGCCCGACTATAGCCCTGCCTTTCTAGTTTTTTCATAGAAATGTATCCTTTTTACCGAAATCTAGAAGAACTGCATATTAAACAAAAAAAAACACAATACCACTATTGGGAGGTCAACGTGATAAAATGTTTTTTGCTTCAAATTTTTTCAAACCTTATCACTTGGCAAAAAAAAAAAAAAAAAAAAACAAAAAAAACCAGAATAGCAAAAACACGTACTAAAGAGTCAATAGTTATCCGGTCATGATTTAATACGAATCCAAATTTGTCACCAGTATTTCTGCTAAAAAGTAACTCTATTTTTAAAATTTTTATCGCATGAATCATTTTAAAATTTATGCATTTTATAAAAAAAACATAATAATTTTAAATTCTGAGTAATTAGATATATTTACTTAGTTTCATTGAAGAAATTTAAAATAAATATTAGCAATAAAATACTTAAAGGTTTTAATCAAATACATATTTCAGTAAAAGCCTTCAATTAATAATTCACACTCGGTAGTATATCGATAATCCAATCTAATGATTGCAAGCCCCTTCGGAATAAGGAAGCATTCGTATTATTGGATTGTTTTAATATCAATTGTAAGTATATCACGGTCAAATCTTTCTAACTCATTCCTTAACTATTTTTTCCTTTTTTAACTCTTATATTTTTATTTTATCTGAACGTGGTTCTTTTTTTTTTTGTATTTTTTGTTCAAAGAAATTATAACGAATTAATATGGTTGAATTCCATTGAAAACATGGAATCGTAATTTTATTATTTCGCATGCGCCTTTATTTAATATAATTAAATAATGCTGAACTGAAAAATAAATCGCATGTAATAATTTATTTCTTTCATATTATTACTAAAGATTTTTATATTAAAGGGACTAAAATCCAATAAAAGCTTTATTAATCAATTTCTTGTCAACAGCTGATGATAAAATTTGTTGAGGGTCTAGTTAAATTATTAGTCAACTTAGTTATTAAAATTTTTTTTCATATTCTCTTTTTTTACCGGTAATTTGGAAAGGCCGCTTTAATTGAACTAGAAACCAAACTTATGCCAAAGTAGGCCCATTGTGGTAATACGAATTTATTCTTAAAATTACTAGCAAAGCCCCAGCCAAAATTGAAGTCCAAAACCGGATTTTTTTAGTTAGTATAGAACTCCATTACTATAATAGCAGGGTCTACTTACCCTTTTTGAAAGAACTTCCTTAAGTTTAAAGCATCTATGTTAAACACACAACTAACTACGTTTTAGCAGTAAATTTGAATTTAGTAACAACCCTTGCTTTGAGAAATCTATTAGACAAAATACCCAACAGATTATAATAACAACTTCTTTGTCTGGGCTACGAAACAGCATTGCCCGCCTAGAAATAATTAGTTTGCACAATTACAATGCATGAATTGTCTGATATTTTAAAAAATCAATGCTAAGTTGTCGTCAGAGAGAAACACTGCATACTATATAACAGAAATCATTATATCGTTATACTTCTTTGATATGTAGCCATAGTTTCTTATACCAAATTAAATTACTGCTGCTTAATTTTAATGACTCTTTTTTATTCTTTGAGCATTCAATTTGATTAAAATTAAGGAACAACATTATCACTCATCAATCGAACTACAAATGTAACTAAACTACTATGCTATGGATGTGATTCTCTGCTTTGTTTGTTTTGATGGCATTATTGTCTCATGAATGTGTAATACATATGTAACAAGGTATTTACATTAGCCTATATTAAGCCGACAGCATGCGGGGTCCAGACAATGCTACATGCGCGGTTAATCGCACGCTTCAATTTATGGATGAAGAACAATGCCGGCCAAAAGATGACATAGAGAACAAATACTCCGCCGAATGTCGTCATGCCGCGTACCGGATTTGTCCAGTCCAAAATCGGATACACATAGTGATTACCATATCTGTGAATGGCACAATAATAACAATAATAATAATAGCATTAACATCAACCACAATAAATAAAGCATAATCGTATTTGAATAAATTTATTTCGTACTATTACTATTAGTTGCATATGCATGCATGCACTTACTCGTCTGTGCCACCGCAGAAATAATAGATGACCGTAAAAAGGCAGAAGATGATTGGCAGCAGCATTGAATAAACTACGTGCAAGATGCGTACCGGAAAGGCAACAATCAAAAAATCGATGAGCATGAAAACCGAATTCAGGCAGTGTGTAATAAAACTGATGACCGGAAAGCGCATAGGTTTGTCTATTTGAAAAAAGAGGCCCAGAGTCACATGAGTAAACAAACATAGGTAAATAGGTAAAGTAACTGCACGAGTATGCAACTTACTCATCTTGCCGTGCAGAAACGTCCAATACACCGTCGTTATGACCAAGGCCAGCGAGAGCGCCACGCCGTGCACCAGCCAGTAGAACTTCATGAGGCTCGTTGTGCGCCCCTTGGCGCCTGAGTCCACAATGTCGCTGCGCACGCTGTTTATGTCGTAATGCCAGCGTGTCACTTGTATCGCCGAAATCACTTGTGCTGTCAGACAGAGCATGATTCCCCAATTTGTCAAGAAGATGAAATATTTGCCATCGGCGAATTGCAAAAACAAACAAGACAAGAACACAGCAGTGAAGAAGCTCGCCCAGACCCAGCGATAGATCAGATAGTTTGTGCTGCATTCGCTTTTTTGCCACTGATGTTATAGGAAAGAAAAATAGTTTAGAGACAAATAAGTTTTATATTGTAACCTTTGTGAACTTTGATCTCACTAACTATTTTATTGTTGAACCTTACTCTTATTTATTATATTTAATTGGTTTAAAGAGGCGAAGCAGTTATTCCGATATTAGATTTTTTATATAAAACTCGTATTATACGGAAATTAAGAACTGAGAGTGAATAATGTTTACTATCTACCTCAGTTTTATTATATTTACATTTGACCTAGGTCAACTTAATTTCATTTTTTCGGTTAGCTAAATAGCAACAATAGTTAAGAATGCCGAATAGCCCCCTTAGTCTGTTACCAAGCATAAGATTTTTCCAATATGCCTACATTGAAAGTGGGCAATTTTCTATTATAAAGCTATATTATTACGGTATAAAAAACAAATAGTAACTTTAAAAAATACTATATTTAAACGTATGGCAGAATTTAACACTGACAAGTCTTATGTAACTATACGATACTAGATAGTTAACTAAAACAACAAAGCATATAAATGAGTATCGATTAAACAAATGCGGAAGTTGTGCGATCTTTAGTCATTAGTTAGCGCAAACTGTGCAAATTCTTTATCCAATTTCTGAGCTATTAG
Source organism: Stegana nigrithorax (assembly GCA_037044495.1). Lineage (NCBI taxonomy): Eukaryota > Metazoa > Arthropoda > Insecta > Diptera > Drosophilidae > Stegana > Stegana nigrithorax. Next base: position 89,035 of record JBAMBQ010005366.1, on the reverse strand, counting down.
CATGTGCCAAATTTGTATTCAATGAAATTGGGACCAACTTTATGTATTGCAGACCGTCATACAGATACAGATAACCCGTCATCATGTCATTCCGCGTGTTCATTACGCAAGTTAATTAGGCATGTGTTAATTAAAACCGACTTTGTATACTCGAATACCACCGCTGACAGCACCCCATGCTCTACCAAATACTAATAATGCACACTACACTGCACGCTTCAAATATTATCAACTGGATTATGTAACTGTGCTGTGTGATCACGCATTCTATCTTGAACTTGAATATTCGGAAGTTTCTCATCTGTTATCTTGTACAATATAAATGTTAACTAAGCTTTGGTTTTGTTTTGTTTATAGGCAATTTGGCTTGAGGCTTTAATTAGACAACACATGTAAATTATGTTTAGTTTATTTTCCTTTATCGGCTAATTTTACATTGTTTGTTTTTGCTGCAGTGTTAATCATAATAAATTATAGAGAATCGCACGCATTTTTATGTTTACTTGGCGCTGAACTTGACTTTCTTTTGAAACGAAGTGCTGCCTCAATGTGGAATTATTTCTGATTTATATATTTAATTAATGTTTTTTAATGTGATAAGCCAATACGGAAAATTTTAATATGAAACGCCATTAAAAATAATACCAACAATTACTAAGTAATTAAAAAACTATTTTATGATAGAACAGATTGTTAGGGAAGCAAAAGTGCTAGAAAATTTCCAAATTTCAATGAGTATTGTAATGCTTTGTTTATTGTGCTGCAATTTTTATTTACAAATGCCTGGTGACAATATACAAATTGTAATTCTAATAACCATATTTGAAGAATGTGAGTTAGGTAAGAAATTCGCAAGCATGTGCGATGTATCGGATGATTTCCTTTGAGTTTGCGATCCTGCAGCCAATAAAATCATAAAGTGATTTAGTTTTGTAAACAGTGACAACGATCTGTTAACTTTAAATGACAAAACTTACATGACGAATTTAAATAAAATTACAAATTTAAAAATAAAAACAAAATATGGAAGCCATCATTCATAATGTCAATTTATGACTAAGTGATGCTTTGATTAGCTTTCCTAATAAGTATCATAGGAAGCTAACCAATATCAGCCCTAGAAGACCTGTGAAACAAGCTCAACTGCCTAATGATGAGCAATTAGTGTAGCTTAATAATAATGCAAGACACGTGCGCTGTCAGAACTGAGAAGTCGGCGAACATGTTGTCTATGTAACACAACAAAGCTGAAGCGGTAATTAATCAGATATCACTTCTTCGTCTACTCCCTTCTCGTATTTTATAGGAATGCAAATGTTAGGCAAAGTAATCTATAATAATGGTAGCCACTCGCGAAACCTATTTAGAGATCATTATCAGGCATTTCTCCCTCTCTCTCCTTCCTCTTCAGGTATATCACTTCTTTCCTTTCTCTATTCCAGATTATTAATTTGTACATTTTATTTTTATTTCTATATTTGTTTTGATGTCACTTTGATGAATGCCACAACAGACAGCCTATAATCAAATACTAAAGCAGCACTGAACTTTAAACAGATAATCGCGATGACGTCTGCAAACGAATATCAGCCAGACAGACTTTTTCTGTTTTTGTTTTTTTTTTTTTGTTTTAATTTTAACTATGGGATATTTTAGACGGATTAGCGCAGCACTGAAACATTTTTGCAAATCAATCATAACGTTGAAAACAAACACAAGTGTGCAAAAAACTAACAACCTCCGAGAGGCACATACATTTATTCACAGCTTATATTAAAGCACTTTGGGATTATTTTTTGTGTTCTTTTTGTTTTTGCCTTTGAGCCACACAATTTGCAAATTTACCTGTGAACGATAAAACTCCGCCACGTGATTATATTGAAAACCGAAATTCTTTAAACGCAGTTCGTCCAGCAAGGCGCAACATAAGTTTTTTATGAATTTCATTTTAAAATCAATTATTTTCTTATATTACTTTTATAAATGCTATTTTATGGTTAATTAGTTTAATAATTATTTTAATTTTGTTTTTAGTGTTTTATTAGTTATTTTTCAATTCATATTATTTTTAATTTGGATTATTTTTTATTTCAATTATTTTTAATTTATTTTATTTCTAATTTTTAATTAATGTAAATAATTTTTTTTTAAAAATAACACAAAAATATTTGCTTTGCGGGTATTTCCTTCTTTTATTTTTTGTATTTTACCGCGTTCTAATCAAAAATGCATACGTCGGCGCGGTATTTGCACAACGCGATCGCGTACCGTTCGAGTTGACTCGTCTATCTGGTATGAGGGCAGCAACTGGAAGACGTTTCCGAATGCACAGCTTAGCTAAAGTTACAAAACTGATGAGTTATATGTTATATTTTAATTCTACTTTTGTTGTTGTTGTTGCTGTTGTTGCTGTTTTTAATGACTTTCATGCATGCACATACAATGTACATACATACATACATACATACATACATACATATGTATGTAGATATGTGTATGCATATATTTTTATTTTTTATTTATTTATTTTTGTTACTCTGCCGAAACGAGGAGTCGACCAGGCAAGCCAAGAACGTGGAACTCAGAAAACACAGCACACAGTTGGTCGGATGAGCATAAATTGTGAAAATTTCGTGTTGACACAACATGTTTTATATACAATACGTCTAACCGATCGTGCTATCTATGCATATATACATATACCATATATATACATGCATATATATCAATACTTAAATAAATAATACAACAGTGTATAATTTTTATATGCTCGTAGAAGTAAAAAACGAACTAATTCAATTAAAGCGCCAACGGAAAACGCGAAAGCGCGTTCATGACTTCGTTGCGGTCGGTACCCAATGCTTCAGCTTTAGGCGTTAACTTTTATGCTCGGTCCGCATAGTCGTGGCTGCTTTCGTTCTTCTTGTTCGCCGTTTTTGTTGTTTTTTATTTTTGCTTTTGTATTGCCGAAAGGGTGTCAAATATCGGCGACAATTTACACGAGCCCAGCCCCCAAAACGCGAATTTGTTGTCGTAGTCGGCAGTATCAGCATCGTCGACGTTGTTGTTGTTGTTGTTGTTGTCATTGTCGTCGTTGTTGTATTGTGGGAACTTATTCAATTTTTATCAATGATATTGATATGACGGCTATATGTGTCGTTATTCTTAATGATGACTCGATTGACCAGCACTGAACTTACTGTCGCGAAAGGTCAGTTCATAACGATATCATAATAAAAAAGAATAGAATTTGTCAAAAAAAAATAAAAAAAAAAAAACAAAAAAAAAAAACAAATTAAGGAAAAAAGTCGCTATTGGCTAATTAAGCGTACCATATAAAAGACGTACAAGATTTGATTGACTTTGACAGTGCCTCGACGTGGTGTGATTGCAAATTTGAATCGTCAAATGCTTGATTCATGCCATAAATTTGCAATTTCTATTTTATAATAATTTTTAATTTCGATTTTAAGTAATATGCTAATAAAAGTTCACATAATGGAAGCTGAGCCACACACATTAATCAATGTGTTTTAAAAATATGATTAAAACCTTTTTATTTTTCAATGGTGATTTAATGATTTGGATTTACTGATTTAACGAAAATACATATATCTACCCGACCTTAACTGGACTCCATCGAAGACGAGATCTGTTTTTTTTTCGAGCAACAGACTCCTGGGCCATTAAAGCGACTGGCAAGATCCCTTGCCTTGACAGACCCTATAAGAAGGCATAAGCCATGTCACTTCAGGCAACAAAACCCAAAAGAAAAGTTTAGACTATATACGCATAAGACTACTAAGCTAATATTTTACATAGATGTATTATATCAAATCTGTAAAAAACAAATTAGACAACAGGTGTCTCATAGGGCATAATGCGCCCTGCTTAAAAATTAATTAAAATTAGAACTTACTTTATTTTTCTTTCAAACTGCAAATGTGTTTCTAAGCATATTTGCCATGTGTTATTAGTAGGTATGACATTTTTTTTCGCGACCCGCCACAAAAGAACTCATGTAACGTTTGCAAAGGCGGCAAACACAAATTCCCACCAACTAAGATCATCATCAATCAAATAAAGTTAATTGCACAAATCAAAGCACACAGGTTTGATTGAAAACTGATTCTTGAATAATTTACATAAAACCGGCATTTATCATAATTTGGCGACAATTACGCAGACATGAATTTAAATATCAGAGGAATACTCACGAGTTCATTGCACGAAACAATAAACCTATTATTTGACTTTGCGTATGATTTCAAAGACGGCCAGCCAATGTAAGTACAGTCAAAACTGCTTACGTCGATTTCAATTTTACTGCGGTTAAAAATAAACCGACAAAGATACCTGAAGCGCTTATTGAGGCAAAAACAAAATGTTTATTTTATACTTCCCATAATATACATACATAAACGAAAGTGTTCAACTTGTTGGGGTTCACTGTAATCGATTTCTTTTTTAGAGCCGTCATTATTTAATTGAATTTCGTTTGCACTGCTGGCATTCCTGTCTGGAATCTGGGCGGCCGCAAACTGTTGATAAATTACTACTTTTGCAATTGTTGGAACTACAAATATGGGAAATTGCGTAAAAATAACCTTTCAAAAACTTCCCTCTAACACACGTGTCCAAAATTATCGTAGCTTGTTTACAATACTCACTAGGCAGAATCAACGCAAGTGCTTTGAGTTTAATGCCATATCAAAAGTTTATTAGCAGATGTAAAATATATACAAATAAGCAGCTATCGGAAACATTTACTGTGCCTCGGTTGTGCAATAAAAATTATATGACATCGCATGTTGAGGTTTGTAAAAAAATGTTTAACTTTTACATGTGTTTGTACTTATGTATAAGAGAGCATGTGTACATGTTTAACACTAAAAGATGTAAAGTGCACAGGTGGTTTGGAGTTCATCCAGAAAGGAAATTTATTAACTAAAAAAAAAAAAAAAAAAAAAATCAAAACTATAACTATAAACTTCTTAATTCAAGTAAGTAAACTGGAAAATTTGTTAATTCTTACATAATTAAAAATCAACTGAATAGTTTAGATGTAGATTATGTTTTGGTCTGTCTAGCAAATTAGCAAATTTTGGCTATACTAAACCTTAGATCTGGCTTATATATATAATATATACTTTGTTTGTTTTTCTACGAAATTTTTAGTATTTATCTGTTAACAATGTTGCCGACCAACTATTATCGTGCCGAGTCATCATTCTAAACTGTAATTGCTTAGCAATCAAAAAGTATACAATTATAATTAAAACTTTAAAGTTCGTTTTTTATATAGATTAAAGCACAGTGATATGATAACAAATGGATTCACTATGAAAAAGATTAGACGTTAGCGTAATTCTGTTCGCTCTTCTATTTTAATTAAAAACTAGAAAGGCAGCGGCGCACCCGACTATAGAATACCCTGTACCCAATCCAAAATTCGGTATATATATATTTTTTTGCTTTAATATTTTGTACTATTTATGTAAAGTAAAAGGTATCTATTGGAAAAAATTTTTTTTTGTAAAAATAATTTTTCGCCCAATCTTTTCTATGTCAGCCATATGTTATAGTAAACCGATATTTATCATATTAAGATATGTGATTGGATAATACCCAAAATTATTAAATCCAAAATTTGCCAGCTATAAGTTATAAGTTGAATATCGAAAAAAAAATAAACCCGTTATGCCTATGGGTTAGGAGAGATTCGATGCCAAATTTGGTGATTGTAGGCCTAACCGTTTCCGAGATCCGTTTGTTCATATGCACCGACGGACATACAGACAGACGGACATGGCAAGATCAGCTCGCCTTTCGATGCTGCTCCAGAATATATATACTTTGTGGGGTCTGCCATGCCTCCTCCTGCCTGTTACATACATTTGCACAACCTTAATATACCCTTAACCATTTCTTGGTACAGGGTACAACAAAGAACTTTTGTTTTGAACACCTAGTTTGATATAACTTAACACTTTAATGATAAGCAGACTTGTCATATCTTGATTACAGCGTTAGGAAAACAAAGTTTTAACTCCGTCCATCAAGCATTCTAAATTCTTCACCCAATACAATTTTATTCGTTTAAAACCAGCGATGAACAGAGGTTAGGGGCCGTGATAGTACTTTATCTGGTGTTGTGCTTTTCGCTTTGGTAAACCCCAAGCAAAAACTATGAATTGTTAAAATACTTTTTTCTTATCTCAGATTTTTCAACTAATGCATTAATGTTGTCAAAACAAAACAAGCCGCACCCTGTCGGAAATGTTTTCGTCTTCAGGCGTCATCGCAAATTAGTAACGATTGTATGCAGTTCAGAAATTTAAATAGGTACTTGAGCTCTTTAAAAACGCTGGACTGCAGACTGCTGGCGAATTAGCTTAGCAAGCACTTGTGGTTAAGTGTAGGCATTAACTTGGACTTATTTGTTGCCTTTGCCAGTTATCGGGCAATATTCGGTTACTCTAAATCAAGTGGAGCAAGCAACATTGATTTGCCTTATCTGGCAATTTCAGGTGTTTACAGATTCGATCGATTAGAGGAAATTGTAAGTATGGCTACTAACTGATAAGCCTCAATTTACTGTAAATAAGCTGATTGCTGGCTATATATGCTCTTTATATATTGTTAATTCTAAACTACATATTTGATTGCGTTATTACCCAATCATAAAATTATAATAAAAACATTTCAATCTTGAGCGTAAAATTAAAGGTAGTGACTGCTAAACACTGTTAGATTCTGCCCAATAGTCTACTCTAAATTTATTATTGATCAGCGCTATGAGACTATGTAGTCTAAAAATAAAAAAAACGCATGCTTTCGTAAGTAAGATACTATTAGGAACTCTTTATTCGATATGTAATATATTATATGTTTCTTTTTCACAAAATGTACTCAAGCATAAGTCGTCAACAGGAGGTATTTCAAAACTTATGAAAAGAGCGAATGGAGATGTGCTTTTCTACTTATTCCAACCTTTACCTATGTATATGGTTTTCGGATCTTTCGCGGTTTTGCAAATAATGTCAGATCACCAAAAGCATTTCTTTCATGTTCAGTATGGGCTTATAATTTGTCTACATGTATGCCGTCAATTTTAAAAGCGGTTTGTATTTGACTAGAAAACTTGATGGCGTTGATTTGTAGCGCCAAAGCAGCCCACTGTAGCGCTTGAGCTCCCCTCGCGACTCTAAATCGGCGAAGCAGTCCTGCCAAGTACGGTACGCGGGCATCAAAGGCGGTTGTCCAGCAGCAATCTTTGCGCCAGCCACAGAACAGCAGGTCGAGACCACTTGGTATGGGTAAAATATAGTTCCGAAAACACATTGCACCAAAAAGGCATTGAACAGCCTTAATGTGTCATTACCTATGATAAACCTGTTAAACACCCAGATAGTGCAGCTGGACAACACGAGGCACGACACGTCTCCTACCAATCTTGGCACGACTCCACCATAGAAACCCAATATGCCTTCACTGCGATAGATTTCCTTAATGGCATCAATCATTCTGTTGTAGAGCGTCTCACCGCCAACAAACTGCGCCATCTTTCGCATTGAAAGGACGTAGAAGGGATGTGACAGCATAATTCCAGACACGGTGATTATAATATTGCGATTGAGATACATTATAAACAGCCGCAGATCGTCGTAAATGGCATCAGTGTAGTCTTCTGCCTCTCCATAGCCGAGCAGGGCAGCCAGTTTCTCGCGTATGAGAAAACTCGTACCACAGCCAATCAACATGGGTATTACTCCGTTATAACAGGCTTTAAAGGACTCTTTAGTTTTTTTGATGTGCTTAATGTATTCGATTGCATTTGGCATTATCACAACTGAGTGACCAAAAACTGATTTGCCAGGTCGACCCGGAATTGGTTCATGCCCGATTTGTATAAGAACTTTTGCATAAGTAAATGGATAAAATATGCCACCAAAACTAAGACGTGCAATCAAATTTTCCCACTTGTTTTTTCTATGTCGTCTTACCGTTGCTAAAACAGGCATATTTAGTAAAATTTACTACCAAAATTGACCTAAAAATTTTAATTTAAAAAAAGTTAAAATTGACAGTAAAAAAAAAAACCAGAAAAAAAAAGTATAGTACACATTAAGAAGAAGATAAGAAAATAAGTGTTCTTTGTGCAACAGATATTTCTACTTCTAAAGGAATTTATGGATAAAACTTGAACAAAAAAACACTTTTATCCGCACCAAAAAAAGGTCTCGTGATATTTTATGCAAAGAGGGCTCTTTGAAAAAGAGCGGCAGCGCTAGTTCGGAGTTGTCGTCCGTCTATATGTATGAAAAAGTCTCAGCGAAATAGGTTTTTGAGCACAATAATTTCATTCATAAGGACTTGCATACGTTGCGCCGATGAATTTACCATCTTGCAATTTACCCATTGGTTCCGCAAGGTTCTCTGCAGGATTCCTACTCCTTGAGTGCCTTTCTACAAACGCTCAAAGCGAATAACTACAAAGGAAGTTTAAAAAAGTGATTAAGTCTGAATTATTAAACTTAAATGTTTAAAGACATACAGACATGCTTCCTGAAAGCTAGTTTAACAAATATTGCGTGTCGCGAACATGTTTGCAACTGAGTAAAAGTGCATTTCAGATTTCATCAAACATTAATAACAATAATTATGCTAACCGCGGTACACTCACACTCACACAGCGCCCACACACTCGCTAAGTAAAACTCAATGAAATGCCAGATCCGCTGTTAGACGGCGCCTCAACAGAACAGGTGCCAATGAATATGTGTGAAAAGCATTATCAGCACAAATCGTTGCGATAAAGTGGTTCTTTAATGAAACGAACATGGGCGCGCACTAAAACTGATACCCCGACACCGATCCATAAATCGACTACCAAATTCGTCAGTCCACTACGCCCAAAGTGACACCACAGCAACAGCCCAATCGCGCATTGATAACGCGGTGAAAGCACTAACATATCTGTTCTTACCTTAAGAGCTGGCGGCATTTACTTGTGGCTGAGCCAACAGTCGACGCGACGCGTTTGCACATGACGACACGCACTTGACTGTGCCTGAGATCCTTACGGCACCGCCTCTATGGGAAACTCCATATAAGTAAAGTACGTGCATGTGTAAGATAAGAAATAGTTAACTGATTGCAAAAAATAACTGTCGTGTAGTGAGTTTTACTAATTAAAAAAAAAAACACAAATAAATAAGACCAATTAACAAGTTTAATTTCTTTGAAACGGTTAAAAAAAATAAAACTAGTAAGTCTGAGCTTATAAAATAAGTAATAATAATAATTACTTACATATAAAACAATTGAGATAATGAAACCCTAAAATATATTTATGTGGAATAGTTTATGGCATTACCATTAATATTCGAAAAAGCTATTATTAAATCGAATTTATTTGTGACGAAATTTATTTGTGAATTTCTACTTAAAACAATTTGGAATTATTATTTAGTATTTGAAATTGATAAAATTTTATTGTATTCCGATAAGTAAGTAACTCATAAGTCATATGTGAGACTACATTTTAAATTTCGATTAACAGGTATTATAGTGCTCCTATAATATTCTTTCACTAGGAAGTGTCTATTGGTTATTGGCAATCGATTTAATAGTTTGGATTTTCGTTTTAAAAAGTGTACAGGCTTTGATTTGGGTTTGGATTGACTTTAAAAGCCAATATAGCTCAAAAATGAAGGAGCCAGCGCTGCTAGAATTGATAAGTACCTTTCGAAAACAGTTATATATTCACACGAATGTTCAAATAGAAACTCTGACGATGTTAACAATATATAAGAACATTTTGAAATATTTTGAATACATTTATCACAATAGAAATGCATTTATTAGAATTCATAAATTCTACGATGCCCAGATATTGGGTTTTTATTATGGATTCATATACAATTTACCTCTTCATATAATCATTAGATGCGCGATAATAGTACTTCAGCTGGATGCTGTCAATCTCTGCGTGCAGAGTTCCAGAAACAAAAATTTGGGCTGCACCACGAGCCGCCGGATGACTTTTGTCGATCACAATGGCAACGCAGCAAACGAAGTTGGATTTGGCTTATATATCGTTGGCTATTGGCGGCATTCTTCGCTGCAGGAGTTATAAGCAGCATGATAAATCAGTTTGCAGAAGGTCGTTGGTGGATTTATCTCACTGATTGGGGCTTCTTGTTGTGCATGTATTCTTGCACTTATAGCGCAGTTGTCGCTACCTTGTACTTCTTCAATACAAACTATTTTGGTGAGTATTACCTAAGTTAAGAAATTAATTCAGATTTTAAACTGAAATGGTTTTAAACATTTTTTTTTTTTTAAATATTTTTTTGACAAAGTAATAATACGAAAATTATAACCTACATATTTTTTGTGTTAACAAATAAATTAATTTATCCATCTATTATATATTATTATATATCTGGCTACTGACTAAACTGTTCCCTAACAGAAACTCAACGCACTCTTCAACTCCAGTAATTCTGCGATCCTTAAAAAGTAATCGATATTCTGAATTTTTAATCTCACTTAGAACTTGTGGATCACAAAAATTTATTTTACTTATCGATGAAACTATGACATACTTGGTATTATAATAAGAATAAACCCAAAAACATCATTATATTTTACTACCTGTACAGCTTTCAGACTTGGACATACAATATTTTTTTAAATCAGTGTACAGGACATTATGTGCTTTGTTTCTTTCGTAACCAATGCTTACCTAGTACATTTCAGTATAAACTTTACTATCGTTTAAATTTCCTAAGAGGTTTAGCTTTCACTTAATCACTTTTCATACTTTACAGCGCCTGGCAGTGTGTCACTGAAGATCTATTGGGCCTCATACTGGATTACATTAGTACTAGCAACACTGATAACTCTCGTCTTTTGGAGTTTTCTCTATCCACGTTAGCATACTGCACTTCATTCCATATGCACTTTCATATTGACTAACGACTTAAATTTCAGTTATGCCCGAAATTGGTGGCGACCTCTACAATATTTGGGCGCATGCATTAAATTCGGTGCTGATGATATTGGATCACATGCTTGTGGCTTTCCCTACGCGCCTAATGCACTTTGTCTACCCATTTGTAGTGGGCTTGACTTATGGCCTATTCTCTTTAATTTACTATTTCGCCGGTGGCACGGATCCGTGAGTAGCAAAAAAGTTGACAACTACATGTTGTTAAAATATGCATTGAACTGTCTTCTTTCGGCAGCTTTGGCAACAATTTCATCTACCCAATACTGAAATGGTCGCAACCGGGCTTGGCCATCGCCACCATTTGTGGCTGTATTATCGTACTTTCTGCATTTTGTCTGCTGCTTTTCTGGTTATATCAGTTGCGGGTATGGCTGCATTGCAAGCTGCAACCAAGTCACGATGGATAAAGCAAAAGCCTGCACGTATTTTAGTGTATATTTTATAATTAAAATAAACTCAATTAGTTATTTTTTATTTCTTTATGTTTTGTTTTGGTCTGATCTTTATTTGCATTTATTTCAAGCCATTTTATTAACCACAGCTAGTTGCAGCGATTGAATTTGATTCGACCACTTGTCCATAGCGCTATAGCGTGCTGCGCTGCTGTTAACTGTCTCCAACTGCAACACCTGATTCACCTGATCAATGCGACCCTTGATGGTGCTGTGGAACATTGCATTATGTGTAAATTACTTAAATAATGTGCAGTCTCACTACTTACTCATCTAAAATGCACGAGACTAGCAAACTTTCGACTTCAGCCGGTTCAATGTTTAAGGCATTGGCTATGAAGGGGATGGCTATATTCTTATAAGGCTTGATCAGTTTAATTAACACCTGTGTGCGTATGTTGCGTAGCAGATCCTCAATATGCTCTCGTATAAAAGGATCAGCCATGATGTTGTTGCGATGCAAACGTAAAATATTCTCAAACTCGTTAATGTCATTGTTCTGATAACTGGCAACCAGATTTGTCATGGCCAAAATCTCGGGATCATTCTTATATGGCTTGGCCTCCTGCGAATCAAATGGATTGATGCCGGATTTCATGAGCCTACAAGCAAAGAATTAGTTAAAACTTCAATTAATAATTCAGCTCACTCACATATTAGCCAAGACCAGATACTTTAAACAGGTGGTGCGTCTAGGTGAGCCAGACTCATCATAGTTCTTGAATGCCTCAAAGAAATCTGTGTGCGCTTTCTCGAATTCACCTTCGCGCAAATGCATTTTGCCGCCACATTCGCGTATAACGCCCATGATCAGTGGATGCGGTATGGCGGACTTAATGTGCAGAGATTGCTCGTAGAGTGCTTTCAGCTTTTTGTTATTCTTCTGGACAGTGTACATTTGTATTTCGAGCGCGTAGATCTCGAGCAATTGCGTTCCTTTCTTTAGATCATCCTCACCGTCGTCCGTTTGACAAGATAGATGCAATTGCTTAAGTATTTTTTGCAGTTTGGCAAAATCGCTGCGATCGAAATAGAGTTTCCCCAGCTTGGTATTCGTTTTAAACCAGAGGCGATCATTCTTGGCATCCTTAAGCGCGTCCAATGTCGTTTCATAGAAATTCTGCAGCAATTCCATCTGTAACACGAAAGGTTTTCTTGCTTAACAAAAGTTGACTTGAACAATTTCTAAAATATCTCCGTACATTTTTCGATGTGGATATGTAATCCAATATGGAGTTAATTGACTTCTCGGAGTGATTACGCGTCACGGCACTCTTGATATAAGTAAGCAATTGCTTGTAGCGCACCATCATTTCTTCGTAATTGTTCTGTTTTAATTAAAATAAAAAATAGCATCTTACAGCTCAACAATTTAGATGCAACTCTCACCAGTTTGAAGTTAATCTTGATCATTTGCTTTAGTGCTTTAAATCCCCATTCTCCCTTTTCGCCATTCTCGAGATCGAGTACTTTCTGAAATGATGCGAGAGCGGCTTTCGGTTCATCCTCCTTCAATGCCTTACTGTTATAGTACTGATTTTCTAAATCAACATCAGGCTCCGAATTGCTATCCTCAGAATATTCCTGAAAACGAATGTGTGGTTAATGAAAAGCATTACTTTTTTTTTTGTTAACAAACTAACATACAACTTACCAAACCATAATCTTCGTCATCATCGCACATAAAATCTTCGTCTTCGGACATTTCTGGCAAGATTGTTGAAGAAGTTTACGATGCAAAAAAACCAATTAAACGCCTAACTAAATGTTTTTTGCCTGGAATAATAAATTAGAAAAAATGATTCTATAAACAACAACAATAACAATAATGAACAACAACCATTCAATTATGCTACCGGCTCACCTTAAGAAAGTCTTTAACTAATGCGTGAGTGAGAAAGAACAGTTTCCGAGCTCTGCAAACTCTATTCTAATGTACAAGAGTTGGTCCACTTTCAGAGTTTTCCACTCTAATTGCCGCAAATTACAGTTGCCGTCAAAGATTCCATTGGAACGTTTCAAATCATTATTGTAAGTGAATAGAGTTTGCAGAGCACGCAATCATTCTACCTCATTCACACACATGAACCGCAAAATGCCGAGATTTCACAAGTTCTAGTGGTTGTTGTAGACAAAATAGTGACTCCATGAAGCGAGTCAGAGTGTGATAGACAGTTTATGATACGCAAAGCATGAATGTGATGCAACTAATGAGACTATGCGCAAAAGTGATAGAAATAGATGCTTTGGCGAAAGTGTTGGCTGTCCACAACGATGTGACTATGAGCGAGACACGTATATGTGACAACATGTAAAATAATATAATAATAAAATAATATAATTGAGATAAATCACATTTTATTACTATTATAATTATTATTAGCACAGTATTACACCATGATTGCTTCACACAGAGTTCAGTGTTATTGCACAGCACTGTAGTATTTCTGCTGTTGCTTCTCACTCACACACGATCCTATTTTTTTATACAAATTTGGTAGTAACCTATTATAGCTGTCAAAATTGTTTGCAGTCAGCTGTTTACATATATTTCCAATAAGTTTCGAAGCAGGTCAATAGAATTTGCTGTCAACATAATATAATATACTTTCTAAAGCAATGCGTACAAAATTGTGGATTTCCATTTTTGCCAATCGGTAGTGTAGTATGTATTAGGAACATACGAGGAAAATTGCACCTTTTAGTAGTAAAATAGATATCATCAAACTGTCACGAAGACCTTGATCGAAAATTTCTCTGCGGATTTGCATACGAAAATTTTTAAACTGATCGCAACAATAGCGCAGTATGCCCGCTGTGCGCAAGTATCGACGTGAGACCAGCGAAATCAGTTGCTGCCTTAAATATTTGCTTTTCACCAGCAATGTACTCATATGGATGTCAGCGCTGGTAGTGCTCGCCATAGGCATCTGGGCATGGAACGAAAAGGATATGTTTCGAAATCTGACAAAGCTTAATTTTATAGCTTTAGATCCGGCCTTTGTTTTGATAATTCTCGGCACGATAACATTTGTCATCGGTTTCACGGGTAGCGTCGGTGCATTGCGCGAAAACACGAGTTTGCTTGGCGCTGTAAGTACGACGGTCTGAAGTATGTTTATTCTTGTAGTTTTAACCAGTTGACTTTGCAGTATGCCATTTTTCTGACGATTTTACTAATTGCTGAAATCGGTTTTTGTGCTTTAGCGTTCGTGCTTAAAGATAAAGGCTGGGTAAATAAATATCTTCTCTCTACAGATAACCTTATGTTGATAATTATAGTTTAATATTTTCTTAAAGTGCGTTAATTTGCACTAATTTGTTTTAATGTTTCCCTGAACTTCAGTTCCAAAATTTTTATGACCACTAATAAAGTCATTTTTTTAATAAAATACATTTACAATCATACCAACAGATCAAAGACCAAGCTACGGAGGGTTTGCGCGCCTTTATAAAACACTACCGCGAGGATCCCGATCAACAGAATTTAATTGATTGGATACAAGAGGATTGGCTGCAATGCTGTGGCATTGATGGGCCTAAGGATTGGGATAGCAATAATTATTTTAACTGTTCGTCGATTACTATTGGCAGTCGAGAGGCTTGCGGCGTGCCCTTCTCATGTTGTCGTCGGCGTCCCCAGGAGCTTATTAAAAATAAACAATGCGGTTATGATGTGCGCAAGGAGGGTTATGTGAGTGTCAAATAACTGTTTTATAAGTTGTACTTTTTTTTACCACAATCTTAATATTGCTTTGCGATTTTGTACGCATGCAGCCTGTGGATCGTCATATACATGAACGCGGCTGTTTGCGCGCTGGCGAGGACTGGCTAGAGGCACATCTGATAAGTGTCGCTGGCACGTGCATACTTTTGCTACTCATGCAGGTCATTTACACCTCACTGTTGTCATTTCATTGCCACTTCCATTTTTATTTATTTATTAAAGTTGCACAGGAAATATTTACTGCTTTTCTTTCTCTTAAACCCTTTTATTTCTTTACATTTTATGTAAAACCCATTTTGTTTTTTTGTGATAAAAGGTTTTCTGTGTTATGATCCAAAGTGTAAGCTGTCACTGTGTCAAGTTAATTATCAGCGACAAACAAAGTGTCTATGGATTTAATATAGTTTAGATTTATTTTAAGTTGCTTTATTTTAATTTCTTGTTTTATTGTTTGATTTTTACTTTCTTAGAATTTTGAAATAACTAAAATAATATACGATAAAGGCTGCGTGCAAGCTGGTGAAGAATGGATTGAACGTAATTTGATTTTAATTTCGACCGCTGTTATTATACTCTTGTTTCTGCAGGTCTGTTATTTTCATTTTGGTTGAATTATTTTTTTTATAAATATTTAAGTACTTAATCAAATTTTTAACTTAACTATTCTGAACAGATACTTGGCATTTGTTTTGCACAAAATCTACGCGCTGACATATACACCCAAAAATCGAAATGGCACTGACAAATGGCAAATGCTGCCCCCACAGCACTTTAGTAGCGGTAAGTGAAGCAACCATAACTCAACTAAACGTCGCCTGAACTATTTTGCCTGCGCTCAACAAACCTAAGCAATTTTACAATAAAACGCCTAAACGAAAAGTTACTTGTTTTAAGTAAACTTTTGGTTTTCATAATGATTTTGCCTAGCCACAAATTGACAAATAAATCATAACAAAATTGAAACAAAAATAAGAGAAAAAAAAAAAAAACAAAACATTTAAAGAAAATCTCGAAAATGCAGCTGTGATAAATCTTTTTTATATACAAATACTCTGTATCTTATTTATTTACAAATACTCAATACTCTGTCTCTTATTTATTTCAAATAACAACAAATACACAAAAGACAAAAACACAACTTAAACTAATTCATGCAAGCAACAATAATTCCTACAAATGCAACACAAAAGCACAAAGCGCCTAAACGACGTACATAAAAAAGTAGAAAAAAGCAAGTGCTATCTTTAATTAAATAAATTTATTTTTTATACATCACTACATATATGCAAATAATAAAACACAACAAAATCGAAAATTTTGTGTGGGGGCACAAAACGCGCTTACTCGTATTATTTACTTTTATTTTATTATATAAACATACATAATTTGAGCTTAATCTACAAAACAAAAAATAAATCGAGAAGAAAAAATATTTCTGTCGTACTAAAAAAACTAACACACTAATAATACTCTCAGTGATATGTGAGTCTCTTCTTGTGTGCATTCCCAAATATATGGGATGTAATTTACTCAAATTTTAATCGAGAACGTAAGAGATCAGGTCAATATATAGAAATGGAGTTAGAAAACGCTTGCAGTCACATTTTATTTTGGCAATTAGCATTTTTCAGCTTTTAATATTGAGGAGCGAAATTGATTGTAAGGTTTTATTTTTGAAAAAAAATTAATATTAATATTAAAATTGTTTTTATTTCGCAAAATGGACGAATCTATCTCGCGAGTTAAATACCCTTTTACAACAAAAGCATTTTCTATGGCAGCCTTTTATGACTTATACAGATAAACGCAAATCACATAACCCTGGAAACGCAATTATTATTCATTCCCCAGTCCATTAGCCTAGTCCGTCTACTTGAATTCCCAAGTATAAGTGAAATTTCACGGGGTGACAACTCATAGAGACCATATTATATTAAATAAATGAAGTTGAATGAAAGTTTTAATAGCACAGCCAATATCAATGCAAATTTTTTAGAACATTAGAAGACAAGTTAGCAAGTTGCCTCGTTGATTTTTTTATGCGCTTGAAATAGAAAGCATGGTTTTTTTTTATGTTAAATGTCGAAATCTCTTGTGCGCGAATTTTAAGATAATATTCTTTTGGTTATCAACGCTTATGCTAGACTTAGTTCAATGAGTGTATTTTCAAAAGTTAGTAAATATTAGATTTTTAATTGAAAAACATTTTTTATGCAATTTTTTTACACAAAGTATCAGCTCGAAAATGTGAATTCCAAAAAGCCACGCAAGTTTGCGAATCTCCTGTTTAAATGAATGTAAAGAAATTTAAATGGAATATAAAATTTTAAATATTTTACCTACCTTTACTGTAGTAGAATTCATTTTTTCAAGGTGGTACTTTATCTGAGTATTAATGAGAAGAAAAAAAAAATAATTAATGTTAAATTTGTTTAAGAGATTAAATTATTTATGCGATTAGTCAAGATTTGCTCCAAATTAAAAATGTTATGTACAAAACATTTTCTTCTTTAATATCATGACTGAAGAAAGTCTTCCGGAAATAAATGTAGCTATGAGTAATCCTGCAGGTATTATTATAAATTCTTTGCATAATATTAAGTTTGCGGCTACAAAAATTAAGAAAGTAAAGCTCCAAACATTGCCAAATACACTTTTCAAAACTGTAGCACTAACTTTTAAAAGTAGTTAGATATAAACTATACTGCCAAAATTTTAATGGAGCAAATCTTTTGCAAACAAATTGTATTTCTTGAACCCAAAATGACGATTTTTAAAATACTATTCGGTTCAGTTTTGATATTTTACCGAACAAATCTATTTCCAATATCATTCTGTTCCATGTAGCGAATTCCTGAAAACCATCTATGACTTAGTCTCGAACAACTAATGTTTGACTTGTCAGGTTTAAGTCATAAAAAGGTAAAATCAAGCGAATTCTTCACCTTCGTGCGTAAAATTGAAACGCATTTTTTCTAGTAATTATTGAAAAACAATTTGTCACATCAAAAGATGAATGAAAATCAATTAAAAATGAAAATAAGTCTCCTTTGCCAATAAGAAAATTTGTTAAAAACAAAAACTCAGCATTTAATTGAAACATTCCAGTCAATTTTATTAGAAGAAAAACTAAACAAACTAAAAAGTGCAAACATTTTGCTGAGACTAACATCACAAATTAATTATAATTAATAAGTTAAAAACTAATGAATGCAAAATTAGTTAAACTACGTTTAGTTAGCTAACAGATATTAAAACCAATTTTTTAAATTTGTATTTACGATTCGTTAAGATTACCAAATCTAAACAATTGTAAATTAGTTACAATTAAGTAAATCTCAATTAAAGCAGAAACTGTCATAAATAAATATAATTTTAAAATAAGAGAAATGCTTGTGTAATAAAATTTAATAAAAATGGTAAATATTTTAAATATTTTTATTATTGACGGGACTGTAGTGAATGCTTCCTTCGCGGTTACTTTGGTACGAAGGCAGTGGATAGCAGAAACAACGTTTTTCCGTTTTGGAATACGTGACGAGAAATGTTCTAGAAATAAAAATCCCAGAGAAGAAGACTAGTGGAATGTCAGTTTCTCCTGTGGACTTTGTATTATAAATAATAACAACAATGCTGCAAAATAATGTTAGGTTAGAAAGCGAAGTTAGTATTGTGTTGGTTTGGAACATAAAACAAGATCTTACATTGTACACTCCTGCTCCAGTGGATTAGAGATTGCAGAGTACGAAACCGTACCCTCTCATAGTGCTTCTTTCTTCAGGTAACGTCATTGGGTCTAGACGCGACTGTCCAATCGAACGGCTCCTTCGAGTGGGTTGACTTGCACGAGGAATAGATTTTTCTTAAATAAATTGGTAAGTTGGAGTCTGGGATGTCGTGTTCAATGAAAGCAAAAAATACTGACTTTATTTTTAACAGCTGCCGCAATGGTTTCCATTGCGCACTTTATATCGAAAATCAGTTTAAACCACTTTAACTGTATACTTTCTTACATTTTTGTTTGGTGAAGTTGAGAGAGGAAATTATTGAATTTTTTTGGAATATTTTGTTTTTTTTTTAATGTTATTTTACTTTATTTTTTGCGAGTTTATTTCTTTTGTGTTTACCAAAAACAAATTTAGTTAGTTATTTAAAAGCATAATATCTTTAAATCCAGCATAATCCTACCGAAGTTTTTAATAGTTTATTTTCGGATATTCCATTTTTTTTTTTTATTTTATTTTTTTTTTGTTTCAATAAAAGCTGATGCAGTTTTTACTGACCTTAAAAAAGGGTAATCACCACTTTTACATGGGTCCCGGACATATAAGTGGACCCTAGGTCGACAGGCAAAAGACCTCTGAAACCTGAAGATCCACTTTTCAGTACCCTCAACACAGTTGTTATTAGATTATATTACTTGTATTATTATTTAGGAACACTATATGTTCTATATGTTTTTGCTTTCTGCCAGAGTTTTCTTCCATAATGACATCAATATATTTAAGCGGTAAGTTTACTGAGATGCATATTTAACACTGACTTGAGATTTTACATTTTTACTAGAATATAGCTTCGCCTCAAATGATTGTTCGTGAACGTTAACTACATGTAAAGCGCCTTGCGTGTCAAAAACCTTTAAATTTATTTAAAACATTTTTTTGTTACTACATTAAAAAAAAAACTATCGTTCCGAAATGGGCTTGCAAAATATATTTTTTATTTATTGATTAATTCTATAGTTTAAAACTTGTGTAAAATAAGCAAATAGATAAGTTAATATGACGTAAGAATATTGGTTCAGTATGAGAGATATATTTTATATTAATGCTTGAGAAGAGACTGATAACTTTTGAGAAACGAATTTTATCCCGATTTTTGTTTCTTACCAAAACAAACGTTAAAATGTATTTAGGGGAAGTCCCGAATTATAAATTTGATAATAAAACACGGTAAACAGAATGTTATCCCTAGTAATGTTTATATCAGTTCTCAGTTTGCAGTTGATGAAGAGGCTGATAGCAAAAATAAAATGTTGAAGCGTAATTGCATTTCGCTGGAGCAAATACTTTTGTTAATCAGTGAAGTTGAAAAGGGCGTTAAAAATAAAAAAGAAATTCTCGAGCAATTTGAAATTCCTTCAAACAGTTCTTCAACAACTTTTTCAAACAAGTCTATATTACGCACTTTCTATATAACGAAGTTTATTTTTGTCCTCTTGAGATTCGCTATATAGAAGTTCGACTATAGCTTAATTCAGATTCAAGTCAACTACAAATACATACATATATAGCAGAATCTTGTTAATTCAAATCACGCTAGTAGGTTTTTTCATGTATTGGCTTCTCTGTAATCCGAATTAATTGCAATTCTTTAATCTGAATGGCATGTTTTCCCTATGTTTTTAGTAGAATATAAGATTGATATAATGTCTAACTGTGAAATTATTGTTGGATTGTTGCTTTCTTGGGTATGCAAAGCGACATCATACTTTTTGTGAAACACTGAATGTGAAAATGTTGTCATTTTTTGTGATTAAATACCAGTTAAAGAGTAAAAATTCAAAACTTATATTTTTATAAAACCACAATAAACAATTAAATGTTAATTTTTCATTGAATCTTATGTTATTCGATAATCCGAATTGGGCCTGCGCAATCATTATTTCGGATTAACGAGATTCTACTGTAATTAAAATATAAGAAATAAGTTTATTAATAAATTTTGAAAATGCGTACATTGGGTTTGTGTTTCAATTCTCGCCACCATTATTGTCCAACTGTGCTGCGGACTCAAGTACGACTTTGGACCACTGCTGGTCGTCGGATATCGTATTCGCACGTTGATACTCAAGCAATAAAAGCGTATTCTCGCCCAGACGCAACGTCTCGTTGGGCACATACAGCGTCAGTTGCGGTCCCGCCAAAGGCCAATAGCGTCCCAGGTTAAAACCATTCAAGATGGCGACGCCTTTACCCCAGCCACGTACATTCATATAGGTATCGCCAAGCTCCGTTACATTAAACGTGCCATAGAAGACAATGGGACCAGTGCGTAGCACCGTTTGCGCCGCGATGCTATCGCTTAGGACGCCAAGAGTACCTTGCTTATGCTGCGCTAACAAAGCTTCAAAGGTTGTATCCTCTAAAGGGAAGGATGTCGAAGTCCAATCTGTCAAAGCTTGTTTCTCGCCATTCAACTTTTGCACGGTTATTGCTCCAAAAATGCCTTTGGTATCATTTAGCAGATTGTAATTGATGCGTCCCTGATTCTCGACGAGCAATTGTAGACGTGTACCCCAGCCCTTCTGCAAGGGCAAGGCAAAAATCTTGTTTTCACGAGCTAATGTGCCCACGTACTGCTGATCAACAAAAACAAACGCACGATCACGCAATCCCTCGACAGTTAGCAGAGTCGGATCACATTCCAATTTGGGCAACGTTGTCTCATACAAAACTAAACCCGAGTGTTGATCGAGTTCTTCAAAGGTTTTCGGATGCTTCGCATCAACCGCTCTGCCTTTGGCAAAAATTGAACGTCCATTTGCCGAAAGCAATTCCAAAATGGGCTGCAGCTTAACTTGGCCATAGGCTAAGCGTTTTGTCGAATTCAGCGTGATATCTGGCACAGGCAGAAAGTCTTTAATGACGTTGCGTACAAGGTCAAATTTGGGTGTCACGCCGCCTGCTTCATCCATAACGGCATCATAGTCATACGAAGTGATGTCAGCCGTGTAGTTTCCTGCGCCCCAGTCATTTGCGCCCGCAGTAAATCCAAAGTTTGTGCCGCCGAAGAACATGTAGATATTGACACTGGCATCGTACTTTAGTATTGTGCTGCGTTAGGAATTTTAATTCGTTTAATTATTTCGCACTTTGGAACACATGTCAAACTTTGCCTACCGCAGAGCATCTGCGACCACTTTGCCATCGCGACGTTGGTTCTTCTCTTGCCAATGTGTTAACCAGCCTGGATAAAACTCCGAGTTGACCAGTGGTCCTGTGGGCTGCACCTGACGTAACGTTTTCCAGATGTCATCGATTTCATGTACTGGTCAACGAGAATTGATTGTCTGTTTGCAAACCCTTTGGACCCTTAATACTTACTGCGGTCGATGCCGAAATCAGTGGTGGCAAATACATTCTCAATCTTGCCGCATGCTATGCGCTCATCAGGTATGTCCACAGTGAAGAGCAATGCATCGTTCTTGGTGTACTTCTGGGTCTCGTCGCGTAACCAATTCAGATAATCATGATCGCAGGCATCGAATGCACCATATTCGTTCTCCACTTGTACCATTATAATCGGACCACCGTTGCCGTAGAAGAGGGGCTGTAAGCGTGTCATCAGTTCGCCATACCATTTGGATATCTCACTGAGATAGTTGGCATCCTTGGTGCGCAATTTAATGCCAGGATATTTGCTGAAAAGCCAGTGCGGAAAGCCACCCTAAAAGATACATATGCATATTTCAAATAAGCTGAAAAATTAACCAATTTGTCTTTTGCTGCATACATTATCACGTTCCGCACAGATGTAAGGACCTGGTCGCAGTATTACCAGGAAACCCTCCTGCTGTGCAAGCTTAATGAAATTCACAACATCCGCAATACCTTCCCAACGATAATCCCCATCGTGTGGGTTGTGCAGCGACCATTCGACATAGCTGCAATTAGTTTTCTTAAATTACTTCTTCAATGAAAAAAAGTATCTTGTCAGCTGAATTAAGATGCCGCTATACTTACGTATCCAATGCATTCAACCCAGCCGCTCGCATTGTGCGCAGTCGGCTTTGCCATGCCTGTGGCAATGCACGAAAGTAGTGAAAACTACCGGAGATGTACCGAAATGGTTGGCCATCAAGCAAAAAAGTATTGGCCTCGTGGTCAATTGTGAACGTACGATTTCCGCTCTGTCAAAGTGTCGTGAAATTTTCTTATTATAAATGTTTCAATTTAAAAGCGAAAAAAAAAAAAAAAAAGAATTATCTTTGGCTTAGTTTTAAAAATGCAGTCTACGCATATTTCTGTGAGTAGCAGGAAATTTGATACAAATTGAAACAAATATCTGTCATTCACCTAATCACTTCCTTGCATTATCTTTATTATAGTATTTATTATAAGTGATAATTTTTCTCCTCATACTTGTATTTAACCAATTTACTCACATTGTTGGTTTTCAAATTCATTTTGTAAATTAATAAAAAAAAAAAAACAAAAACGAAACAAATACACAAACACTTAAATTTTTCGATTTGAGAAAAAGTTTTCTGTACAACAGTTTCACGGCTCGAAAAGACTCAATGCCCGAACAGCTTTAGCAGCCTATTTATACGCCTATGCCGCCCGGCTGGTTAGTACGATAGAGTTCAATGCTTCGCAGCTACTCTGATTAAATAGAAAACAAGCTGAGGCAACAATAACCTTGTGCAATACATGAACTCTCTAGAGAAACTTCAGATACCGATACTTGCCAGGGCCACGTTGTTGCTGCTGACGCTGCCGCTGACGCTGCTCTGGTCGCCCAGACCCATAACGAGTCCCAGTGTGAGCAACGCTATCACTGCGAAACCGACACCAAACATCGCGATTGGCACATTGCGAATGCAATTCAGCTCAGGCATATCACTTAGCTCGACCTGTCTGTGAGTAAGCTTTAAACGCAATGAACAATGTATCTCAAGTTTTTTTAATGATATGCTAAACTTTTTCGTTTTTCCAAAATATGAAAAGCTCAGCCTATGGCGCTCAAACTAAATTAAGAAACCGTTCGCGTGCAAGACAAGATTCACAATGTCAAACTTCGGCTAGTTGGCTTGGGCTGCGCTCCAGCTTTGATATGCGCTGCATACAAATTTGATAAGGAGCTTTCCTCTAGCGACAATTTCTGCGATATCATGTCTTTACATATTTAATAATTGTTGTTTTAAGTTGTGGTGTGGTTCAAGATAAACGAAATCATCAACTATTATACGTTTCTTTATAAGCTTATTTATGGACCAAGCTTGATTTCATATAAGTTTTGCTAGTTCCTGGCTTAGAGTAATGCAAAATTGGATTTAAATTGCTTCTTGTTTTCTTGTTTTGGAAACCGAACTTGGTCTGCTAATTCTTTAGCATTATTTTATTACTATTTTGAATTTTTTCGCCGTTGTGTATTATGAATTTAAAAAAAAATAATAATTTAATTTGATTCTGTGTTTTTATTGATTTCATATATCACTTACAAAATTGTAAAAATCATAGCTTTAATACGCATTTAATTATACTGGTATACTGTGCATATGTTTGATTAATATATTGTCCAATCTATGTTAATAGTATAAAAAAGCCAAGTGCGCTTGTGTAAGTTTACCTATGCTTTACTTAAATGTTACTGCGTATAACTATAAATGCTTTTGGTAGTGTGTATATTGCCGTTTCGTCTTTTGCTACTTGAGTTGCTCTAAACTTGAATATATAGTTTAAAAGTTTTCAGAATTAAATACTTAAAACCAATTGTAATAAAAAAATAATCTTACCCAACATTAAAAATTGTTAAATGTATATAAGAAGTTTGGATTATATGCTGAACTACTTTTATATAACTAATATTAAGTACACAAGTTAGTATGCTTCATCTTATTTTTGTACTGTAACTAAAGTGCATAAAAACGAAAACTATACCTGAGTTGATTTAATGCAAAATTATCATCAACACGTGATCACTGCAAGTGCATTTAAGGCCTGTTTACACTTGTCCAGAATTAATTTGCAAATGCAATTTAGCTGGTGTTGAAAATGCATATGCCAACTGGAGGATTAATTAGAAATTAATGTATTATTTTTATAATACTAATTTATATGTATATAGTTACTAAGGTGGTGGGTGGGTTAGCAGAATGTTTTGGCTGTTTTTATACATCAATGAAGCAAATAGTTGTATTTTTGGTTAGCTATTAGAAAATTTCAATGCTAAAAGGTTTTACAAAATGCAAATGCATCTTTATAGTTATGGGAACCTTAATAGACAGTAATTAGTAACATTAGTAAAACTAAGTTAGGGTATTTTCGGTGTAAGCAGGCCTTGCTTATGCTCCGGTTGATTAAAACATTTGTTGGAAATATATAAAATTAAATAACAAAATGAATATAAATATTTTGATTACAGCAAGTGATTAATTATATATCTAAAATATACAAACATACAAATGTAAACAATTGCTGATATAAAACAATTCGGTTTAGCGCAAACAATGTTTCAAAAGTAGATTATGGTATTTTTAGTAAAAATTTGACTCAACATTTGTTTACAATGCGCTTTTTTATAGAGCTCTGATAAGGCCTATACAGCGAACTTAGTCTATTAACTATACTAAACCCATTACAGAGCGCTTAAAAATATGCACAAAAAATCGAAATGCACATTTCACGCAGTCTATAGTTGAGTTTTGCTTCTTTTTTTTCCGGCGCAGCAAGTGTCCAGGCAAAGCCAGAATACAGACACTTGCCATCTGCGCCAACCTAAACATAAATCGTTGGTGTATTTGACTATAGTTGAATGCCGGCATATAGATATAGGTATGTATATGTGCACGGACTAAGCGGCAGCTTGATTATTGGTGCCACAAAATTTGTCAGCCATCAGGGACAGCACCTTTTCCAGTTTGGAGTGGCGATCCTCCGGCTTGGCTAAGGCGCCTGTACTGCCCCAAAGGAATTTCACATGGAATTCAGTTCTGTAATAAAGATTTTTTACTTATATGAATTCGACATTGAGGTGCAAACTTGAACACCTACTTGAAAGCATCACTGAGCAGCTCATCCAGCCTTGAACTGGCATCCTCGAGTATGGTCTTCGCATTCTTGCGATACAAATTTAGATTCTTGAGAAAAGAGCGCGCCGAATCCAAATGTTGAAAATTGATTGTCATGCCAAAATCATCGGCTTTGGTCTCCCATGGCGCAATGCAGGTGGCATACAGGGCTGGTCTATCCTCAATGTTCGCCGTATTGATGATATCCATAATCGGTCGATCCAAGAGCAGAGCGTAGAGTAAAACATGCGGCACTGTCGTGTTGGGTGCCTGTGGATTTGAGGCTTCATTCATGCTTATCAGCGTGGGGCGCAGCTTGGCCTCAAATGTGAAGGCGCTATCGGTGTACTTCTGACGTAAAATGTGCCAGGCCTGATCCAGTTTTTGTATCTATAAATATGCATATTTCATAAATGTTCATAATCATAAAGCGATCATTGCCGGCATAACCGTCATACCTGTTGCATGCATAGACCTAACATAATCGCACAGAAACCGAAAAGATTGCCCAGCGCCGTCTTTGTCTCCACAGCGATTTGTATCCACTTGCTCAGCAGCTCGGCGCGATCCAAGTCGGTTTGGCATGTGAGTATGGTCACGGCCACCATCAGCTTGATGCATTGCGTGCGCTCAACCAGATCTTCGCGTAAGACTTTGCCATGTGGCAGTATAAGCAGCTCAAGACCCGATAGATTTAAGAAGTTCACTTCTTCTTCGTCTTCATTAGACTGCTGCTCATCTTCGTCCTTGTCTTTGTCCTGTGGAGTCCCCTCATCGATTATTAGACCAATGTCGATGCGCGTTATGTGCTCAGCGATTAGCTTTGGGCCCGTTTCGAGTAACATCATCTTGAAAGTATTCAAAGCGTCGCCATCAAGTGGTTTGTTCTCAACGGAGGGTAAAAGCAATGTACCAAAGTTTTCGAAATCAAATTTTGAACACTGTGGATGGGAAATCATAGTTCACTCAAAAGACAAGTGTAAAAAAAAAATTTATCAAAAGCGAACACTCTGTTCTCATTTGGCTTAACTAAATGCTCTATTAAAGAAGATCCAATATTGAGATCGACTTTCAAAAGAAGTGGAATATTACTTGTTCATCGACGTAGGAAGATAAACTCACCCATTTTAGCTCGGGTATCTCCAATGTAAACAATTGTTCCTCTGCAGCCATTGCATCGAATTCGGTGAAACTCTTCAAAGTGGTATTCGAAGCCGAGCTGCTCATAAAGCGCGGATTCTTGATGACAACGCCGCGTTGCATCGTCATGTCAATGCCATCGCCAGGCGCTGAACTCTGTACAGAGTCACCCGAGCCATTGCCAGAGTCCGAGCCACTTGCCTGATAGGCCAGCACCGCCTGATTGGCACGTTGCAGCGCATATTGTTGCTCCATGCCAACCATTTGTTCCTTTTGTTCCTTGCGCGGCAAAGCCGGTGCCTGGCGACCGGGTTTCGGCGGCGGACTCGGCGGTTTCTCTGGCAGTTCCAGAATCTGTTTGCCTTCGAGGCTTGTCACATCCATGCTGAAGTTGCGCGCCAGGCTGGAAATACGCGCCGCAGCTTGACTGCGCAGCGCATGTGCGGCCGATGTCGGTCTTGGCAATGAGTGTGTGGTGAACTTGACATGGTCGAAGAGCACGTCGCTGCTGGTGGTGCATCGTGCAATGGTCTGGAAGCCGTTGCCATGTATCTTCAACTGGGCAAGCTGCTGCTCTAGCTGCTTTTGATTGTCGCCGGTTGCGACGATGTTCAGACTTTGGCAGCTGCTCTTCTCGAAATTGCTAAAGCGTCGCGCTTCACGGAAACCATTCGCATTGGTTTCACTGTAGATGCTATCGCCATTCTCCAAGGCCGTGCCGTTCTTTATGTTCGAGACCACCATTGCCTGTGCGGGAGTCAAACTCTGAGAGCGTTGCTTCTTCGAGGGCAAACGTGGGGGTGGTGGCGCCATATCACGACGTACACGTGGAGGTGAAGACATCGGACTCTGTGTTGTTGGCAATAACAACTGTTGTTGTTGCTGTTGCTGCTGCTGCTGCTGCTGTTCATGCTGTAATGACTGCGGCTCGGTTTGCTGTTGTGGCGATTGCAACTGAGCTGGCGCCAGGTTATTGCCAAATCGAAAACTGACGCTGTTGGAGTTGCTGCCGAGCGGTGAGTTCAGCGGACTTATGCTGCGTGTGCCGGCCAACATTTGCGAATGCAGTTGGTTGCCAACGATCTTGTGTCCATAGAAGGATAGTGGATACGTACGATTGCAGGGATACTGTATGCGTGCGCCAGATGCAATGGATACAGGTTTACCTGCAATGTTGAGCCAAACTCAGTAAAGTGTGCTGGGAATTATTTTCCTTTGTCAATCTTACCTGAGCCTACATAGAATGTTATGAGATCTGGCACCGCATCAAAGGCATCTTCCTCAAACTGATACTGCACACGCTCATAGACAGTTTCAGGTTGGAGTAGTATCTGTTTAATATGGAAAGTATAACGTTAACGTTATTTAAAGTATGCGAAGGTTTGAACTAAAACTGAAATATTCTTTATTCCCCCCTCCTAGTCGTTAACACCAAATTGCTCTGCATAAAAATTAAAAAATGCAGCCATAGTCACGGCCAACAGTTAAAATGGCTTCTTATTTTTCAGTAGGCGCATTATATCCTATCAGTTGATCTAAAGAACTAGTAATTGAACAAGTGGTTCCTCATCATCCTTATTTCATATTATTTACAATTTTTTAATTTGATAATTTTGTAGTCCACCTACCCATCAGGTTTGTTCGTTACTTTTAGTATCTTACCTATTCTCTATTATTAGTTTCACATATCATATGGGTTCACAGCATAAATACATAACACTATGCAACAAATTTTTTTTAAAAGACTGTAAGCTTGTTTTGGACACCTTTTGAAATTCGGTAATTTTAAATTAAAAAAAAGGCATTAGAAAACTTTTATTAAATCAAATCCATGTACTAACCCAACCCAGTAAGGTAATTAGGTTCTTACTCCGCACATTTTCAACACGAGTTAACATATGGCAAGCAAATTTAACTGATAAGTAAATCCAATACTCACTGCCACAACCCAATTAACTGCACAACATCTTAATTAGGAGCAACCTGACAGCTAACTTTAAATGACCCCAATTTTTGCGTGCCTAGTTGGCCAAATTGGCGTGACCACCCAAGCAGTCCATGTTCTTACGCACCTTGTTGATGACAAAATGCAGAACAGCTGTCTTCGTGCGGCAGGAAAGCACGTAGTTGTCGGGTTGTGAGGTGCAGTCACGCACCAGAAAGTCCCCCTCACGCTGCACAATTTCCTCGGCGCGCTGACGTGACAATGGACCATGATACCAGGCATGCGAGCGAAGTTCACGCGAGTCCAAGCTCAGCTCCCATTCGAGAGCCTTCTTCAAGGCAATGGCTTCTTGCTGTTCATTGCTGCTCAATGCCAAGCTGGGCTTGGGGTTGGCTTGTACGCCATTGGGCGTGGATGATGTTTCCATATCGTCTTCTGTGTTGTGCTGTTGATGTTCGGGGATTTTGGACAGTGGACTGTTTGGTTTAGAAGCTTGCGGTTTTAATGTCTCGTAACTGAAAAGGAAAGCATTTTTTGGTTTATTAATTAATATGCTAATAGTTTTAAAGTTCTGCACTGCAAACAGTAAAAAGTCCCAATTGTGGGAAGTTTATTTGTTTTTTTTTTTCTTGTTTTGCGCCACACCACCCTCACATGCGTATGTTAACTTAACGTAGTAAGTATCTAGATACTTGATGTGAAGTTCAAGTGCAAATCGGGCCAGGCTTTACATCAACTTTACTCACGTTTAACAACTAAGTGGCAACTAATAGTTAAAGACTTCAACTTCAAGCTGCTTAATATGCAATTTAAAATGAATTGCAGAGTATATAAGATAAATTTTTCACTTACTGTCATAACTGTTACATTCTTCGCACTGCACTTTCCGAGAAAACATAATTTTTCGGTTTTCTAAAGCTTCACTTGATTAAAACGCTAAGCGTATGAAAAAGTTAAGATGTTTCAGACAGGCCAAGCCCATAGAAAATTCTTTCTTTTCACCAAAGCCACACAATTCGTTAGATACACCGTCTCCTTTGCGTTGTGACTGTTCTCTTCGGCGTCTGCCTTTACTCTATGCACATCTGTGGCTGTTTTAAGGTTGTGCCAACGCAGTACACCAGCAAACCTTGAAGGCGCTATGCCTCCCCTAACACAAGCGGAACATCCTTGTGAGGGTTGAATGCGTTGTTTTGGTTTTGAGATTTCGCCGGATAGCGCAGCAATAACAGAAACAATGTGCAAGGGAGCCGCCATCGTGAGCCGATATGGGGAAATTTTTCTCACGCATGCGTGTAGCTTTTGTTATTGAAATATTTACGCGCGTTCAGTTTGTTCCCATATGGGAACAATGGGTAATCTGCGGGCATTGAACACACAGCCAGCAAGGCGGCCTACTGCTATTGCGCAATACTTTCGTAACGGTTTTCTTTTGATATTCGAATATAAATATTTTCAAAACGAATATTAAACCTTATTTCAAACAAAACACCAACGTATATGGGAAAATGGCCCAGAATTTGTTTAAAGGTATTTAACTGAAGTAAATTTATCAGATCCCAAATTCTTGAAGGTGGCCATGCACTTGCTGCTTCTTCATTCACAAGCTGAACATTTATTCACTGCTATAGTTCAACATTTTCCAAAGACCTTAGCCGCCAGTTAAGGGGTCTGATTAGGTATCTATAAACATAAATGCATAACTTACAGCATTGTAGAATCATCAAAAGTCAGTCGCTTTAAGACTTTGCCGCTCTTCGTCACCACCGCCGAGTTGCGTTCAGCCGAGTTCGTTCTATCGGCAAATGTGCTACTCGGATCGCAAATGTCGTCAATCGGCGTCAGACAAACTGGCGGGCAGGAGTTCTTGCGTCTGTGTGTAGCGCGTGTCGCACTCGCAACTAAGCCAACGTTGTCAGAGTAATTGGCAAAAGAAAAAAAAAAAAGAGAGATAAACATAATTAGTATAAAAACTTGACACGCGACAAATATGCGAATGTTATTAAAATGTCTGATAATGACAGTTTAAGCACCTTCGAAGTTCATCGACTGCCGACGCTTCGCCTGCACACCCAACAGACTCGTCAACATTTTGGTGCGTTGTGCGGCAATGCGTATGCCGAGTTGCTTCAGATCCTTATCGGTAAAGTCCACAATATCCTCGATACGGTTGTACAATTGGAAATTGCCTGAAAACCAGGGAAATTTAAAATGGAAAGCAAAAATAAATGACAGCCCCAGTTACTGACTTTCATACTGCTGCAGATCCAACAAGTCGAGCCACTCGGCAATGCTCAGTTTGGGATTGTAGACCATAACGGTGGCATGTTCACGACGGCGCACCATGGGATAACGAAAGTTCCAAGACATGCCTGTGGGCGACAAATGTTGATCGTATTCTGTGCAATGGAACTTAGCTGTATAGTCCCAATACTTACTGCCCCGGCGCTGCGCCATGTTGCGCGTGTCGAGCTGACGTGCTTGGGCATTGCCCATTTTTATTTATCAGCTATATGCGAGTTTTGTCTATTAAAGTTTAATTAATTAATTACGTTATTGGCTGGCAGCATTTGTACGCTGTCATTGCGACTGTCACTGGCGACTTTACACGGCGCACAACTGTTGCAGACTGCTCCGCAGCTCACAGCTCACTCGATTCGAATTTCAATGTCGAGTGGTGCTTGTTTTGCTTGCACTAAACAAATAAAGTGGTTTTTTGTTTTTTGTGCTCGTTGGGTTTTTGTTTTTTTCATTTTGTTATTATTTAATTTGTTTTTGTGCTTAGCATGCCGCTGTAGTTATTGTTTGCTTTTTTAAATTTTTTTTCTTATTTTTTATATATTTTTTTTTGTATTTTGGTAGCGTAGATTAGAAGGTTTCATGCTCTGCGACAATATTCATATGTCTCTTCTATATCAAATTCCGCTGATCGCAGCGGAATTCCCTTAATTAATTGTGAATATGAAATTCAATTTTCACGCCACAGTGGCGTTGGTTTTCTTTAAGGCAAGTGCAACAGCAAGCGAAGCATTACACAGCAACGCCACTGTTTTCTAGGGGGGTTGCTGTCGGCGCACAGTCATGACGGTGTTGCGTTACATTTCAGTTGTGTAAGCCCAGAATAACATAATTTGGCTTTTGTGTGGAAAATAAAAAATAAACGCACATGGGCTGTGGCCATAATTATTCGTGCTGCTAGATGCTGAGAAATGCGTGCTCACACTGGTTTAAGTAATTTACTCAAATATCATCCCAAATGAGCAACATTTCTTCTAAAAACAACATTTTTTATAAGATAACAACAATGACAGCTCGTTTTTAAAGAATATTTATTATAAGTAAACTATTGTTTGTGTTTTGTGTTTGATAAAAAAAAAAAACAGAAGAGAGAACGTCTTTCCTTTTTGCATATGCTATTCGTGTATGCTACTTTTGGTATTGCATATGGGTTATTGCCTAAATCATTATTTAATTAAGGATTCTAATACAGTTATAGTCAACCTTTTTCATACAGAGTAACGACAATTGTCATTTTGTTGCTAGCTCAAGTTTTTGCAGTAACTTTGAAATGTATGCCGACAAATCATTTAATTCGATAGAGACCAAAGAAACTTTTGGCATAACGTTTTTAATTAGTTGCTGCATTTATAGAAAAATGTTATCCTTCACAAATATGCTCATCTCTAAGCTGTGGCTTCATTGCCAATATTTAGGGGCTAAGGGATTGTAACAGATTTTTGAATTGAGTGTCCATAGAGTTGGGCACCGAAACTGTGAGCACCCGCAGCATCTAAAGGACATCAACAGAGCATACGGCACAACAAAGGCAGACCCAAATCCATGAGTTAAAGGTTTTAAAAATGAATCTGCACTTACGAAAACATATACAATTAACTTTATTACAACAGCTTTTTTTTTTTTTTTTTGTTTTGTAAGCTTGTGGCAACGGGAAACATTTTATAAATAAAAATATACATAAATTATTTAATTTATACAGTAAATTCAACTAAGTTGTGCCTGGCAATCACTCGACCACATCGATCTCGTCGCCATCGTCGTCTTCGTTGTCACTCAGCTCCACGCTGGAAGTGCCGTCGGTCGAGTAGCCGGCCAAGTCCCCACTGCGCTCAGCCGTGGACTTATCACCGCCGCTGGCTGCGACGCAGGGCTGCTTCTCTTGGCCGCTCTTCAGGTTCTCGCGTGTGTGGCGCCATTTCATGCGACGATTTTGAAACCACACTTTCACCTGCCGGATTTTCAAATTACGGAATTCTACTTAAAGAAAATGAAGTGCATCATAAATATTTGATTTACCTGCGCATCGGTAAGATTCAAACGTGCTGCCAACTTGCGTCGATCGGGTTTCGTGATATACTTTTGCTGCTGGAATTGTATCTCGAGTCCTTTACGCTGCAGATTTGTGAAGACGGCACGTGACCACGAACGTTTACGTTTGCCACCAATGGCAGAGTTGTTGTTGTTGTTGTGGCTCCCACTGCCTGTGGTGCCGCCGGCGCTGGCACTGCCGCTGCTGGCATGTGCTGGCGTTGCAGCTGGTGCCACGGTGCCCATGGCTGTGGGTAGGTCGAGCAGACTGTGATGTGGCTTATTTAGAAATCGATTCTGCTGCGAGAGCTGCAAGGATTTTAAGCCGTTCAGTGGCGTCATCAGCGGCGTCGCACTTAAGGTTAGACTCGCATGCGACGCAAGTGTCGGCTTATGTTGCTGGTGAAATCTCAGCAAAGCGCTGGACGCCATGCTTGGGAACGTGGGTGTGCAGATTGTTACTGAAAACAGAGGCATATTGTGCAATTTTAATTAGATATTCGTGTCTTTGTAATAAAAAGCTGGTGAACTCTTTCCGATCTAACTATTCTTTTATGGGTTATCAACTAAAAAATTGATTAACTGAAGAGTTTAAGAATTCTATTAAATATAATTTAATTAAAAATAAGGTATTTCTCAATTCTATATGCCACCACTCCCCCTTACTCTAATTAGG
Organism: Stegana nigrithorax; assembly: GCA_037044495.1. Lineage (NCBI taxonomy): Eukaryota > Metazoa > Arthropoda > Insecta > Diptera > Drosophilidae > Stegana > Stegana nigrithorax. The sequence continues at coordinate 54,954 of JBAMBQ010005366.1, read as the reverse complement.
TTCTATAAATTACCTTGGGCAGAAATACTCCCATAATGTTTTCTGTGCGTGACTGTGATTCGTTGATCAGTGAAATGTGTTCTTAGAATACTTGGTTTTGGCATATCCGCTTTATGCTGCAAGGTAATGCCATCATAAATTGACCGGTAGTACAAATTTCAACTGAGGATACACCAATCAATGTTTTATAAGTTCAGGAAAAGCCAGTTTTCCGAAAAACCGAAAGTTGCAATGCAAAATTATGACTTTTGGAGTATGTTATGTAAATCAGATATGGATTTCATATATGAATAATATTTTTAACAAATTTCATTGTTTATAATAAAATTTTCACTTAATTGGCATAATCAACGTTAGATAAACAAATTCTTTATGATTTTCTTTTTTTTCTCTGTCTCTCTTTTTTCTTTGTTTTTTTATTGTACACATATAAACAATACATTTATGAAAAAAAAAAATCAACTAAAAATTATTTGGTATAATCGAGCACACCGTGAGGTCGATACAAATATTTAATGAGCTTATCTCATTTAAGTAGCATGTAACCGAAAAAATTCAATTGAGTGGGAAAACAAAATTTGAAACTCCTGCGTTTAAAACAAATACGCAATGGCACATGAGCGCTGCAATGAAACTAGTTAATGCGGTTTTATTGGCTTTTATAGACTGCAACTGCAACTACAATTGTGCCAGTGTCTCTCTGTGTGTGTATATGTGTGTGTGATGCGGTGAGATACTCGTGCACTTGCATCGCACCCAAACAAGCGACTGCAGTTGCAATGGCGATGCACGGCAATTAGGTGTTAAAGATTTATTTGTGCGCACACGGCATGTGGCTAAATATTTTCATTACGAAAAAATGTGCAATTTTTATTTACTTAAACGGCGATTTGTTCGAATTCGATAAGTGCGAGCAACGCCGCACAACGCACAACGCTCTTTTTTAAACAATTTAATCAGCGACGGCAATTGAGCCAGAAGAAACCACATCAAGCGTTAAATAATTAGGAACACTCCATTGAATGTCATAAAACTTTCTTAAAACTACAAGACGTCATTCATAAATGCAATCGAAAACGTAAATTGGTTGAGTTGTAAAATATGCACATTTAAATGACATTCACTGATCAACTGTTGATCAATTACTCAAGAACAAGAGGAGCATAACAAACTCTGTAGACAATCATTACACAAATTTACAATGTGGTATTTAACCCACATTAATACACGAAAGACCCGAGGATACATTTACTTTTATACTTCCTCATTATAAATAATAGATGAACAAACGACAGAGCGAACACAAGGCAGCTTTGAAGGATGTTTTCACCGCTTGAGTACTATGAAAAGGCCTTTCCGAGAGTTATTTGTTTTTCACATATACCGTATTATGATCGTATGAAAATAAACGACCTTTTCTCAATTAAAGGAGACAAAATTCTATTATTTCGCTGTCTAATATATTTTTTAGTTTTCTTCGTAGGTAAATCAATTTTTATTTATTGTTGCAGCCGTTTCTAATACCATGACAGCACATTATACGGTGCAATAAATTTGTTGAAAATATCGAGCAGATACATGCAGGCAAGCCGGCAAGTGCATCTCAATAACGTCTTTCGTTGTTAATTTAAATGTATCGGTAGCTGTATCGGTGTCTGTATCTGTGTGTGAGTCTGTGTCTGCATTAATTGGTTTAACAAATGGCATTTGGTTTCTGTCATCTGCCGCCGGTTTGTTATAATGAGTTTCATTGATTTTCAACACCTCAGCGTAAATACAATAATACAGATACGAATGTTAACAACATTGCAGTTGCAGTTGAGGCTGCTGCTGCTGCTTTCGCTGCTGCTGCTGCTGTTGCAGTTGCATGCAAACCAGGCGAGTTCACGTCGTTGCCTGTGCACCTTAATTGGCTCGCCTCTGAGTTGCTTTTGTAAACAAGATGCGAACGCGTAGAATAATTCGATTGCGCCCAAAGGCCTGCCCACGGTGCCCACAGAAATGATCTGAGTAGGAAGTGGCAAAGTATCTTAATGAGTTGTGCTATTGCACTCGATCTCTTATTGTGTGCCTGCGATTTTAATTTGTTGTAAATACACGTGTGGCGTGTTTATGTCATTGTTTGTATAGTAATTACTTTACATTTTCATAATGCGAATTTGTGCAAACATGTGCCACATCTATCTGTTGAATAAAAGTCAAACAATTTCCTGCAGATGCAACATGCCTAAATGGGATAAGTCCTTTGATTTTGTAGATGAAAAAGTTTGCATGTTTTAAGAGAATTTAAAGAAATTTACTTGAGAGCTGTGAAAATGTAATTATCAATTGAAAAGTCAGAACTCTGCACATTTCCGCAATCAGTGCCAGAGTTGAAAATTATGCCGTAGACATGAAATCTTAATAAGCAGAGTTGAAATAAATCTTTTTGCTGCTCAAAATGCTTAACGAAATTGTCTGCTAAATTGGCGCAAACTAATTAAATGAATTTATTAACAAATTAGGCAGCGTTAAAAAGTAAAAGAAATAAACGAAAAAAAACCAAACGGATTTTAATGAAGAAGAAAATGTTAAGAACAAATTACCAGCATACATAAACTTCAGGTTGAGACTGATTGAAGGTGATTTGTTTATTTGTTTGAGCAATTGGGCTGCCAATGATTGAAGTGAGGTTAGACGGAATCGCATGTGCTGCGTTGGGCCAAGATTATTCGATTGGTTGCTGTTGATGATAATGAATTGTTCCGATTGAAACAATAACAAATACTTTTCGATATTTTGTACATAAATAGATTAGAAAAACGATTTGCCAATGCACTGAAGAAAAGGCATCATAGAAATAATATAAAAAACTAGCATTGGCAGTATTCATAAAGAAAGCACTAAAAGACTGATGGCCTAGAAAGTTTATCAAAAAAAAAAAAAAATACATTTTCTATTCGAAAGATTATATAAAAGCCGAAAGATTCTTTATAATATGAGTCAGATGGATTGGGTTGTCCAGAAAGTTCGTAGAGTTTTCATATTTTCTTGCATTTCACAATAATTTGTTTGCTGTTTGGCAAAGTGTATATATTCATTTGATAGAACTCTTTCTTCTCTACAATGGATTGTCACGTTTTCCGCACCATGTCGAACCAAATGAGGGGTGTTACCTTCGACGGCGAAGAGGACCTCAAAAACTGGGTTAACAACTACTTCGACACCAGACCGAACGGCATCAAAAAATTGGTCGATAGGTGGGCCGAGGTGGTAAACAGCAACGGATCATTGATTAATTTATTGATATTGATATTGTTTTCTGTTCAAATAAATCTTTGTCATAAAAACTCTAAGAACTTTCTGGACAACTCAATTCATATATAACATATAACTTTGTGTACCCCCAAGTCGTTATTAACCTGTAAAAACCCCTTTAAATGGTTCTAATGCCAATTCATTACTGACTTCTAATATGTATACTCAAGTCTTGCATAGAAAAGCGTTTCATCGATCCTTATAATTCCGCCGAACCCAAATCAAATTCCCACTAAGCATAACAAACGCTTTGAATATTTGACTTCTTATAATTTATGTCGATCATTTTTTTTTTCTACTGCTTTCATGTTTTATAATATAATATATGTCGGTGAATAATCAGAAAATTGTCATTTACATTCTTGGGATTTTTGCAAAATTTTGCTGTAGAATCTAATTCTTCACAGTGTATTTGTATCAGTCAAACAAATTACGGAAACGGTACAAATAAAACAAAAACAAAATCAAAACCAAAGAAACAAGAACACAACGAAGCAGTCGTCAAAGTCTGATAGATGAGGCGCCTCGTTTGCGATTGCTTCATTAGGATTTCTTCGTTTTTGGCTTAGGATGATGTACGTTGACTCATCAGCTTAACTCAAGCCATCAGCGCCAATAAACACACATAAACAGCTATAACTAAAAAAAAGTAACAACAAAAAAAAAAAAACAAGAATTGGAGAAAAAAGAAGAAAACAAATATGAAAAGAGCAGACAAACTGTTGGTCAGTTTTGCTTGATGGCAATATGCCGGACGCAAGACCTGAATAACTCACAATTAAAAAAGTATTATTGGCATTTTTAGGGGCACCGGAGGCCAAGTATTTACATAGCCACCCACTGTGGAGGCAGGCACCTGCAGAGCTCGGAGTTATTTATCAGTTGCAGATACATTCACAGAAAGTATCTACAAAGTGTTTCGCTGCATTTCGCTATGAGTGGATACATATTTATTTGTGATGGATTGATCGCATCGCATCGCACATCATAAAAACGAAAGAAACGCATCCCATAATGATGCGGAAAAATAACATGATTTTTAATGTTTTTCGTTAATGTTTGTTGTTATTGTTGCTGTTGTACATGATGTTATTATTGTTGTTATTACGAGTATACGGACTTTTTACAGTTTATTTGATTGGCTAGCCTTATTTGTTGCCCATTTATTGCAATTGAGTTGTATATCAATGTATGCACCTGCGAGCAATTTGGCGCCATTTGCCAAACGCCTAATTAATTTATTACAACATATATTTGAGTTTATTTATTTAACGTTGAATTATATGAAATTATTGAAATATATTTGCTTTTCTGTTTGCTTGCATGCGCTGGCATGTGAATGAAATCTTCTTTGATCTGACAGTATTTTTAACTCAAGTAATTAATTTAAATATCGGTCTGTGCAGAATATATAATAAATTTGCCATCTGAGGAGAGCGGAACTTATACCTTCTTTTAGTTTGTATTCGACTTGTCTGCTGTGATACAAAATTCACTAGCACTGAAACTTAAGATTTAGCAAAGCAACTTCCATTTAAATGACCAATCAGTCTACAAATGAAATTAAATGAAACTTATTCACAAATACGAATAGATTCTAAATCGGAATATATTGAATGTGATCAATGACAAATGTTATATAAGACACTGAAATTGTGTTGTAGCTTCAAACTTTTAAATTAAACTTTTTCAGATCATATTTTTTTTTTTTTCAAACAACAAACTGTAATTATAAGTGAGCTATTTCGAGAACGACCCTCACATAATAAATTCGGTGGAAAAACCGACTACTTCCATATGGAAAAATGGTTTCTAAAACAATCCGAAATATCGTTTTTATACCCTGTACCAAAAAATGGTAAAGAGTATATTAAAGTTATGCAAATGTATGTAACGGGAGAAGGAGGCGTGGCAGACCTCATAAAGTATATATATTCTTGATCAGCATCGAAATTCGAGTCGATCTAGCCATGTCCGTTTGTCTGTCTGTCCGTCCGTATGAACAAACAGATCTCGGAAACGGTAAGAGGTACAATCACCAAATTTTACACCATAGGCATAACGAATCTATTTTTTTTTTCGATATTCGACCTATAACATATAGCTGCTTTTTTTTTGTTTATTAAGATATCGTTACCAAATTTGATGATTTTAAATTTAATTTAATTTAATGATTTTAAATAATATCCAATCATATTCCCGAATATGATAAATATCGCTTTATTATAACATATAGCTGCCATAGGAACGATCGGCCGAAAAGTGACTTTTACATACTAAAAAAATTTGTTTTCTTGAGATATTCTTACATAATATTATATATTCAGTTTTGGATTGCGTACAGGGTTACGGTCGGTTACGCCCGACTATAGCCCTGCCATTCTAGCTCTACATTGAAGCTGTTCGGCTACAATTTTGATCAGTTTAAATCGTCATACCATAGCACAGCATCCAAAGTCTAAAGGATAAGAGGAATGTTATGATGCTTAGTCGATATTCTTGCCTTAGTTTTTGCTTTATTAATGTTAATTTTCTCCACTCCAAGTATTGTAGACTTATTTCTTCTAATTATACACAGCCACTGCTACTTATATTAGTACAGAATTAAAAGTTAAAAAAATGTTTAATAAATAATTAAGAATTTACTTATCATTGATCATGATATTTTAATGCAGATTGCTTCGGATAGATAATGCCGAATATTGTTTGAAATCTTTTGTTGACAGTTACTCATACTTAAAGCAAAGACACATAATTTAAAAAAAAGAAAAAAACATAAACACGAACTACTGCAGCTAACCCAAAAAATATTAATACATTTGCTTATGTCAAGTTGCATTCTCCAAACAGTTTAACACCAAATGTTGCAAACTATTAAAAAAGATGGAAAAATAAATAAAATAGGCACCCTAATTAAACACATTCACATGCCACACAACGGCAAACACTTTGCTTTATTTTCGTGTGTTTACAAACATCAACAATATTTTGGTTACTTTGTGTATCGAAGTACCAAAAAGCAATACAACACATCGGGCATCTTGGATGTTTTTGTAGTGCTGAAACCCAACGTCGATATTTCTCAAACAATAAACAAGATCAAAGTGCAAAGGCATCGTCACAAGCGCAGCAGGAAGGAAACGATTTACATTTCATTTGAGAAAACTTTACAAAAAACCAAAAAAACAGGAAAAAAAGAACGAAGCGTCTATGAATTGTTTTCGTCAGGAACAGTTGCCAACTGTTGGCATTCAAAGTGATTTTTGATTTTGGGCGTAGACAGGGTTCCCCGCAGCTGGCATACCGATCTATGTATGAATATTGCACAATATGGCCACAGATCAACTAATAATGCCAATAAAAACATGAAATTTATATGTCCATTTGCCTTTGTGGCAAACTTTGGCGGTTGTGATGAAAGCCAAAGTAAGACAAAGGCCGATCGTATCATAGAATTCGTGGAATATAAATAAAAACGTATTTCTTAAAAATTAGCTTCGGCCGAAGTCTTTTCAAATCGATTCGATTGACTCTGACTCTGACAGTTTCACAAAAAAGGAAGTTGCTTAAGTCAACGAGGAAAACATTGAAAAATTAACAGATGTCGAGAACATGGTATCTGTAATTACCTTAAACGTCATTATAAATTTGGTATTACAGTTGTCATAGATATGATTTTTGACAGTAGATGGCAAATCTTTATAATTTGTAATTGTTGAAAAGATATATATTTATTTTTTCCAATTGAAAAATTATTATACTTTGACATCTGAATAGCTTTAATAATCTATAATGAAGTCTTTAATAAAGTGAGAACATCAGGTAACGGAAAAGGAATGGAAATACCGATTCTTAAGTGCGCAACATCTAAAATTGACTTCCATTGACTTGGCAACAATCAAATGATGTATCACTACTTAACTGATTATGAAGCCATTTTGCATTTGATGACTTTTATAAGCCAATCAAAAGAACTTTTTTTCCAGAATGCGCAAAACAATCTTGTAAACTGTTTGAACTAAACAGAACCGAATTTCTTTAGTAGTATTAAGTCGATATTATGACATCAAACTGTTCGGTTGTATTTATTATAAAAGGGATTTCATTAAGGGCTTGACAATTTCTTTTTGAAATAAAACGCAAACTACTTGAGGTATACAACAATTTATTTATTGGCTTGAAGTACTATAAAAACATTAATGAATGGGAACGATTGCAGCGGTCGATACGTTGAACCCAATTTTCGATGATTCAGCCGCAAATTTCGACCGATACGGCTGCTATTTTTCGTTCAATATTGGATCTGAGTTCCTCTAACGTCGCCGGCTTGTTGACATACACCAATGATTTAATGTAGGTTCATAAAAAAAAAACTAGAGGCGTTAAGTCACACGATGTCGGCGGCCAATCGACGGGTCCGTTTTTGGAAATAACACCTTCACCGAATTGATACTTCAATGACTCGATGTTGCACCCGATATGTGGCTTGTGGCTTGTTGAAACCACATATCACTGATGTCCAATTAATGCAATTACTCAAAGAAATAACGTTCCAACATGTTTCTGTAGCGAGTACCATTTACCATAGGTGACGCCACCGGCATGAAAAACGCACCAAACAGTGACTTTTTTTTCGAATGAAGTGCTGTTTCATGAAGCACATGAGGGTTCTCACCTGTCCAGTAACGCATATTTTGCTTATTGACGAAGCCATTTAACCAAAAATGCCAAACGGCCAAAATTTCGCGTTTATGCTCTTAAAGTTGCGATCACCGACTCGGAATTTCGGTAGTAAATTTTAATTATTTGTAAAAGTTGTTTGGTTGCGTACTTCCCCATGATGAAAATGTACACTTTACTGAATATTCTAACATCCACAGTTCGGTAATCGGTTTAAGTGTGCATTCACAATGAAAGTTTGAAGTTGTCAAGTTGCTAATAAAAGACCCTTGAGAAATTTCAATTATTTGTTGAATGGACTTCAGCACTGAGATATCACAAAAACTATTTGCTTTTAAATGATCAATGTATCGCTAGCGTTTAAGTTAAAGACAATCCTCCAAGTATTTTCATGTTACAACTTTTGAATATGTCAAATAGCTAAGAGTCGGAACCAATGATCGACATGATTCCAAAGAGAAATATTTTAATTACGCATAAGTTGTCCCGCATGAAGCGAAATACCGCCTCTCTATCTTATTTAGCAGCAGGTCTTTTGTCTGTCATATTAACTATCGCGCTAAATAAAATAAGGCTGTAAATGTTTTTGGCTTTGTGTTGGCTGGCACATATGTAATTGGTTAAATTATTTACCGAATGTGATAAAAATGCCTATTCCTATTAGGAATTAAGGAGTTTGCAATCAATGAGAATAAACCAACTCCACATGAACAGTGCTAGCAGACAAACTATTATCATTAAAGATGGCGATCTGTTTTTTTAGAAAAAGATGTCTACTCTTTGAGTTTTTTTATAATGTGCATTATGATCAAATAATATCAAGTGTTTTGAGTCCAAGAAAGTATTTTTTTACTATCACAATGTCAACGGTATTTTTGAGAGTAAAGTAAATTTTAATTTAAATTCAAGCGGTAGAGCGGTGAGTTATAGCTCAGCGATCATGAGACAGAATTCCTAACAGGAGATGCGAAGACTTTGTGGACTAATTGCCAAGATGGATCGCTGCCATTATTTGCTACAAAGGTCATGGAGCGAAGTATTATTTTTCTGTAAAATTTTTAGCGAAGACCTTCTCCAAGAATTATGTAATTAAGTCACTAAATATATACAATATCTTGCAGGTTTGTGTAAGTTGATCTCAAAATAATTTCCTAAGTGCGCTTTATATAAACATGAGTTTAGATTCTTTAAATTGGTACCAAGCTAGCGATGATCATGCTGCGGAGACGATATTCAACAATCAGTTTGCTTCTGCTTACCATTTTCGGAATTACTGCCGATGGCACGCACCGGCATGGGCCGCACCACAGATTTGTAATCCGCATATGACGTGCCAGGGAACAGTTTGCCCAAGACATCCGCTGTGGCGTGCATGCTGCCAGGATATGCATGTGCGGCCAGGGCTGACGGTGGTGCGGGCCCTTGCGGCACATCGCGTGGCTGTGTGCATGGTAGGTAACAATGCGGATAGGAGCAACACGCGTAGAGATTCTCACAACACATATCACTTTTGGCACTTGTCGCTGACTTTTGCAGACTGAAACCGCCTTCACTGTTTGACACATTGTCGCTCAAGAGGCGGTCTACACTGAAACTTAATTTGATTTTTGTTGCACTTGATGTGGAAGACTCTTTTGATTTTGCCAGATCTGTGGGTGTGGCACACTGCACTGTTTTATCTAGATCACTTGACATTTGCATGTCATAATTAAGGTTTTCACTTGTCATACACTTGCTTAGATTTTCGGGTGTTTGTTCCATGATTTTGGGGTTACTTTGAGATTCGTAGACTAACATTGCTTCTGGCGGTATTTGGCTTGAAATCATAGAAGTAAAATTTACCAAGATATCTATGCTCACTGCTGCACTTATATATCTGCGAGTTTATACTGCTTAGTACAGTAATTCATAACGAATCTTGATGCCGTCGGTTTTAGCAAACACACAACTTATCCGCACAAGTTCGTAACAATCACCTGGGGTGATCAATCCGATTGGTAAGACTACCTACGCAATACTAAATGACCCATAACGTTCGATAGCTGGTGGCGCAGAAGAAAATACAAAAACCAATCTCAGAAATCTCGCGTGTGCTGCACAGTGGCATTCAGACTTTAAATTCCATACAAAAATATTGTCTGCAATAAGGGGCAAGATTGCATTACATAAGAGCCCTAAGTGAGGCTTATCTAAGTATTTTCGTTTTAATATTAGCAACTCTATTGGAACAAGTTTAGAAAGCCAATTAATACTATAAGTTCTTCAGCCAGCTAGTAAAATTATTACCAATTACTGCATATATCCCAATCAAACGCTAGCATGTCTTAACTTTAAAATAATTGCATGACGAGATCAACAAACACCTTTTTATCTAAATAAAATATAGATCAATAAAATTTCCCCAATATTCCCTTTGTTGTCACTAATACAACAGTTATTAAAAAGTATTTTATATTATATGTTTATATAGTTTTTAAATATAACACCAAATATGTCCACTGTGCATGCAGAAAACTCGTTTAGTATTTGTTTACATTCAGCATTTGTGTGTCATTAGCCACAATCGATTTGTTCGCTGATCTTATGCCTGTGCCATATGCTTCTGATTTCGTTTTGTGTTCTTTTTTGTTTATTCGAGTATTTCTCATGCTCAGCACCCGCGGCGTTGGCAAAGTGATCTGCTCGAGCGAACGGCATGGCGCACTGCGCCAATCAACGATCGATAAGTGCCAAAGTGGGCGGAGTTAATTTTTCACTTTATCTCTTTTCAGCCCCAGCGCATTCGATTGAGTTTGCGGGATCAATGTGATACTTTCATGCAGATAACTCAAGTGGGAAATAAAAATGACGTACTAAAGATAAGCAATGCTAATTGTTGGTATAAATAGTATTTTGCCAACTTTAATCGACGGTGTTTGGTAGAGCTCATTATTAGAAAATTAAATCTATTATTCAAGAACTTTATGTATTATTTACGGTTAGCTGTAATCTTACTTTTATAGTCAATAAGTAGTCTATATTTCTCTCATAGGTGTTTACAAAAGTCTTTAGAAAGCTGTTAACATTGATTTGAAAATTAAATAATTTACCTAAATAAAACCAATTTGCTCTAGGAGCAAAAGCAAATAATAGAAAATTAGAACAGTTTCTGGGTTCATCACAGTTGAGATCATTAAGAGAATTTAAAGCAAAGGCATAATACAATATTTTATACTCGAACATCCTAACGCTGCATGTCTTTTTCACTGGTATCAAAAATTTCATGCTTCAGAATTTCTAACTGAATTGGAATTAATCGGAAGACATGCTCATTAGAGAATAATAGGGAAAAAAATTAAAGACTGAGATTATAAAATAGTTAAAAAATAATATTATTGTTAATAAAAAAAAAACTGTAATATAAAATAACCATGATTTTACCCTAAAAGAAATTTACACAAATCTTTTATTTTATATTTAATGGATTCACGCCTTCGCCATATTATTTTCTTAACGAAACTATACAAACCGTTACGAGTCCGAATCTGAAATACTTTCATAAAGCTCACTTAACACTGACGACGTTGGTGGCGATGTATCCAATAACGTATCAGGTTTCAATATAGAAACGCGCTTCCTGAGTTGTTTAGCAGCACCAAAGCGTATATCATCATGCCTATGGTACGGCTGACTGGCACGTTTTTCCAGCAAATCCCAATCAGTCATTGGAGCCGCAAATTGGTGCCGCAAGAAATCCGACTTACGCACTTTTTCATAAGTGTCACCGGTTCTTGAGATTTTATGTCTGTAGCGCGCAGCTTCCAGTGCCAGCTTTTGAGGCCAACTCATGCCGAAAAGCGCCGTCACCGCACGGCAAATCTCGCGTATATCGCGAAAGCTGCCAATACGCATGGCTATGAGCGCATTGGCATCAATGAGTTGCAGTCTCCGTCCCGTAATGAAATTGGCACGGAAGACGGGCTACGTGAATATGCCACAAAGTTTAAAGTAAGCACAATATGAATCTATTTCACACTCACCACATAAGCTGCGTAGCCCAGATTGCACAGCCAGTTCGTCACATCGTCCAGACTCCATTCGTAGGCCGCCGGCAATGGCTGCGCATCCAATACGCTGGCACTGAGGTTCTTCAGCGTTTCCGGTGTTGTTTTGAACCACAGCGGCATGTCCAACTTCTCATAGCACACATCGCGGAACATGTAACTGGGATAGCGAAAACTGTAGCCAAGATCTGCCTTTAACTCGGGCGCTGTGCTTCTAACGCTGTTCGCTGTTGACATTTTTTGTGTGTCTACTTTCAGGCGTTCGTCCTGTCTCGTTTGCGGTTGTACGCGGAATGTCGAAAACTTTTATTATTGGGAATTCCTATTGCTGAACTTCGCAATTGCCTTTAACGATTTCATGTAATCATTTGTTTTTGTTTTGTTGTTGTGGTTGTTCGAGTTGTTATTGCATTTACATAAAAATTCACAAGTTAAGCAATTTCGTGTTGAACGCCACAAAGTATGCTACACATCGCTAATGTTCTATTAATAGAAAGTTGTTTCTGTGATTTGTTTTCGCTTTTTCTTCTATTTATTCTGTCTTTTTGTATCGATAGTTCTAATGATAAAAGTTTTTTTCCGAGTACAATGTTTTGCGTTTTGTGGTTACAATAAGACATTAATTTATATGTATACCAAGTTTGATAAATGTCTCTCAATGGCAAGGAATCGATTGGCATAATTTTGTTTCCTTGATTATTGTTACTAAGAAACTTTAAATCCAAAAGGAAATCAGTCAGTTTTATAAAAACCGTATATTCTTATTTTCAATATTTTTCAGTAGATTTAATTTTGCACTTTGTACAGTAAGTTCCCACACAAAACAACTTACATAGTCAGATGTTACATAACCGCATACAATATGTAAATATCTGTTCTCGAAAATTAAATGGACTTATTTTTTTAAATGACAGCCAGAAGTAGAATTCCTCATCTAATGTTGTTTAGAATCTATAAAGATAAAAATTTTTGTCTGTGTTTCCTTTTTGTTTCTATACCCATAAAGCGATAAAACTTTGTTGAGTTGTTCTGTACATGCCTGGAAAGGTTTCAATGATATTTCCGATAAAAACGGTGGGTGTGGTCACGCCCCCTTCATATAAGCGAAAATTTTAAATCGTTATATTTCCTAAAGTATAAGATGTGAATAGAAGAAATTTGGACCATATGTAAAGTACACTGAGAGAAATAAGAAGCATATTAATATCGGGCATTGTCATGCCTCCAAACGTAAAAGAAAATCAAAATTCGGCATATTTCTGAAACTTTTTGATGTTGATGGATGAAATTTGGTACATAAGTATGTGAGGGAAATCGGAAGAAATAAGGTTACTATTAAAAGTAGTCGGTGCCATATAAAAGCTACATATAACATTTTTCATATTTATAGGAATCTGGCAAGATATTGTAATGCTAAAAAGATGAGATATTCAACAGACTTACAGAAAACAAAAAACGACCAATGAAAATGTATATTGGATACAGATACAATATATAGCAAGTACACCCAGGTGCATGTGAATGGTAGTTGATGTTTATCTAATCGGGAGTCAATGTCTCTGCATTTACGCATCTAATATATTGAATTATAATATCAATAATATACACGTACATATCCAAGCCTAATATACAATAACATCTATTTGTCTTAAATCACTTTAAGTTTTTTACATACATAAATTAGCATAATTTATTATTTATTTGCGTATCTAAATTGCAATTGGTCCATTTGTCATAGTTTTTCCATCATATATATTTTTAGTTTCTCCTTTGATCTTGTCTTAGTTGAGGTTACCGTCAATATACTGTGCCTCTTTTATAACGTTTCAATACTTTCGTTGCACTAATTTGAAAAACGTGAATGCGTATTGCTTTCAAAATATTATGGTAACTAAGAACTGCATATCAGCTGAATAACTGTCCACTTCCACACCCACAATTCACTCGCGAACATCGGTCTACTCGTCAGACGTGAAATGTATCTAGTGCATGTGTGCATTTGTATGTGCATATGCCTTACGAGATCCCGATGTTGTTTTTGGTTTAAAGCTACTAAATTATATTGCATGTTAAAAAGTATTTTATTAAACATAATTTTTGTCCAATCAGAAAACTGTTTCGATCACTTATCGTTATGCTCTGGTTGTCGTTGTTTTTGTAATTGTTGTTTGCTGTCGTTGTTGTTGTTGTTGCTGTTGCGCGTGTTGGTGTACGTTAAGCTGATCACGTGTTCAAATTTATTGATTGTTCATAGCCACAAAACGATATCCTGCTGTGTTGCATGGGAGACGTACGTGTGGTCGTTGTGTTATATTTTCTGACGTTCTTGTTTTTTTTGTACTTCTCTTTTTTAAGTTTACAAAAAAATAACGAAAAAAAGTGCACAAAACTTGAGCAACACGGCATATGTGTAAAGATCGGCTTGAGTAGAGTAATTAAAATTAAATACTATATAAAAATTGGTTTACTGAATAAATTAATGTAAGATTTAATACTTTTGAATTTGATTTCTGAACATTCAACACAGAATAAAAAGAATCCATCTATGTGAGATAGGTAACACATTAAGGTCTTAAGCAAAAGATATCATTGTCAAACAGAACGTTGACATAAACAACGATAAGGATCTATTTAAAAAATTATTGTCTTCGACTGTACTGGTGCCAACCTTTCTTATCTTACACTTTCCTTACTTACTCTGTTTTACATATTCTTTCACAAATGTTCTAGTCAACACTTTGCCTGTTTGTGTACAATACATCAATCTTTCGAATTATTAATTAATTTTGATAACTACTAACTATTCTTTCTATTTGCTTTCATTCTTCTCTCTCGTTCAGTTTTAAATAATTTTTCCAAGAAACACTTATTGTATTTCACCGTTTAAATGGAACACCCACGCCCTTTAAATGCCGTCTCTGATTACTAAAAACTAAAAGTTCTCATATTTGCATGCTAATTTGTTTTTAAATCTTTGCTTCGTTGCTTATCATTTTTCGCTCTCACTCTCTTATATTTTTTACAACGTTTTATTAACTTATGCGCATTCATATTACCTTAATAACTCGTTCCGTTAACACTTTATTATGTTCGTAGCTCATAAATCGTTCCATCACCCGAAACCCCAAACGAGCAAAAGGCAAAAGGCGAAGAGATCAATGCTGAGTTGCAGTCAACCACAGAATAAGAAGCAGACATTGCTGCGTAGCTGCAAACGGTCAAAGCTGCAGAAGAGGCCAGTTAGCTGTAAAGCAATAATAACAACACGCAGAACACCAACAGAAACTAAGAAGCAGAACAGAACCGAACATCAACAACAACAACAATAAAAACATTGGATGCCGTGCATAGCATGTCTTATACGAGTGGATGCGTACGCACCAAAAGCAGATAAACGAAAAAAATCCTCGACGCGACGAAGACGACGACGGAGACTTCGACGATTATGATTTATCGCATTTTAATCAATTTAAAATGTTTATACGATACAAATCGGAAGAAATTATGAATGTGTTGCTGTCTTTAGCTCCACAGTAGGCCAACAAATGACATGAACAACAACAGCAACAATACCAACAACCAGCCACAACAGCCACTACAAGAACAAAAAAAAAAAAAAAAACAAAAACCAAAAGAGAAACAAAACGAAAAAACAAAAAATTAACAACACCGTGTATGCGTTACCAAACGCGTTCCTTCAAAGTTCTTTAGTTTTCACTTCATCTGCATGTTCTTCACCCGAATCTTTTTTCGCTGCTCACTGCATAATACTCATGTTACCAAAAGAAATCAAACAAAAGACCCCATAGGAAATTCAACTCAAACTTGTATAAGTTTTTAATGTTTCGTTATTTCAGCTTATGATAATCTGTGAACAAAATTGTTTACTCATTGTTTATGTTTTATTTTTAAATATAATATTTCAGCTCCCGCATCTGAAGATAAGCTTAAAATTGCTATTAGCAAGGCATACATTTTTTGCACAATCGAGTTCATGCTTCTTCTCTTATCTCTTTAATTGTTTTTCCTTTATCACATTCCATACACTTTTTAATCCGCTCTCATCATATTTTTATACAATACATAGTACATCTTCTACTGAGTTAATACGATCTTTAATGCTGTGTTATCAAATTCCTATATACATACATATTATATGCATATAGTAACATATATTCATGCTGAAATTGTATTAGTTTAAATGGATATTCTTGGCATAATCTATAACTTCGACTTTGGAGTTTGCAGCATTTTACGTAAGTCACGACGTAGAATTTTTCCGCTTGGATTTTTTGGAATTTCATTAATAAAAATAACACCACCGCGTAATCTTTTCGCTGGAGAAGCACGCTCCTTTACAAAATTGACCACTTCTGCTTCCGTTAACTCGACATTCGCTTGCTTTACGATAAACGCAAGCGGCAATTCACCGGCTTCCTCATCAGGTTTCCCAATCACAGCAGCGTCCTTGATTTTTGAATGGGTCAACAGCAGAGCCTCAATTTCAGCTGGTGGCACTTGAAAAGCTTTGTACTTGATCAGCTCCTTAATGCGATCCACAATAAAGAATTCCAAATCGTCATCATAGTAACCAACGTCGCCCGTATGCAGCCAACCATCCTTGATGATCGACTGTGTGGATTTGGCATCACCAATGTAACCCTTCATTACGAATGCGCTCTTGAAACAGAGTTCACCGCGTTGATTGGGTCCCAAAATTTTGCCTGTATCGGGATCGATAACTTTGGCATAGACGCCAATTCTCAGTGCACCGACGCTGCCTGGTTTACAGTTTTTATCCGTTTGTGATAGCACACTGAGGGTCGCCTCACTCAAACCGTATCCTTGGCGTATGAGTCGCACGCCGATTCGCTTCTTGACTTGGTCCTGGGTCTCCTTACTTAAAGGAGCAGCGCCGCAAAGTAGCAGCATCAAAGACGACAAATCGTATTCATCTACAAGTGGATGTTTTGCTAGAAAGACCATCAGCGGCGGTACCATAAAAGCCACCAGGACGCGATATTTCTCAATGGCTCCAAGAAAACTTCTCTCTTTAAACCTGGGCAAATAAACTAGACGTGTGCCAATGCAAGTCCCCCATATAAGTGAAAGGCAACCAAAAACATGAAACCATGGAATAACTGTGAGTATAGTTGCTTCTTCTAGTCGCATCGTGTTGGACTGTATTTGGGAATCGATTGTGGCCAGAATATTAAAATGAGTGAGCTGAACGCCTTTCGGTAGGCCAGTTGTACCTGAAGAACAAACAATCAGCGCCACATCACTTTTGGTATTCGCATCTGGCGAGATGAAGTCTGCGCTCGAAACAATCTTCTTGCTCTCCATCAGCTCACTAAACGAATGCACATGCGAGCTAGGTTTGGATGTCCCATAGGTGATGACATTCTTAACGAAACTGTTCTTCTTCGACAACTTCACAATGCGTTCGACTGTTAACTCCGAAGCAAACATTACTTTCGGCTTTGACAGATTCATGGCATGGTCCACTTCACCATCCGAATAGGTGACATTAAGTGGCGCCGCTGTTGCTCCAACAGCAAAAGTTGCAAACAGAGTGATGGCGAATTGCAAACTATTCTCACTGGAGATGCCAACCACATCGTTCTGTTTTACACCCAAATCGCGCAGTACATGTGCCAGGCGTACTATGGAGTCCAACAAAAATTTCGCCGAGTATTTGGTGTCAGAGTTGGCATCTATTATAAGAATTCGGTCACCATGACTCCTGCATTTATCCATAATAAACTGTCCCAGTGATCGGTAATTCTGCGCTGCATTGACGGAAAAGGAGCCTCCGTAAACAATGTTTCCAGGCAATAGAGTAGCCATTTTTCAAATTATAATAATTAAAAAGGTCAAAGTCGCTTATGAAAAATGAATTTGCTAAGTACAATCAATCAGCTGATTGATTATCAAAAATTTAAAATTTGTCAAAAATTAACACAAACCACCACCGAATGATTGCTTGTACTAAACACGACTGGCTGCGGTTTTCTTAGTGAACCGAAATCACGACCATGAAGGCCATGAGGTACTAGGTCGATAAGATTAGCACATTTGATAAGTAAGAATGATATTTCAAAAAAACATACCAACAGTTATGTTTGAGAATTATGAGAGTTATGCTTTGAGAAAGTATACCTAATCAGACCATTGTTATCTTCCACAAAATTTTTAAATATAAATAGATTCGACAATTTAAATGAAAATATTTGGATGAACTTATATTTGAATAACAAACAGTAATCATGAAGTACCGTTAATAGAATATTCTTGCACAGTTGAATATAAAATGAAGCTTTAAATTTGACTAAAGTTGATTTTATTTTTTTTTTTATGTTCTATCGTTTGTTTGTAATAAATACTTTCTACAAGAGTTTACATATAAAAGTATAAAGCAGAAAAAAGTCGTACAAATTTCCAACAGGGTCTGAATAGCTGAAATTCCATACAACTTCAGGAAAAATATAAAATTGGGTAAGACAACAACAACAACAACAACAAAAGGTATGCAACTTTGATCGCGTGCTGAGTTTATTGCATACCCCGACGGATGAGCCACGAGCGTTTGTCTGCCTGTATTGATTTCGTTGTCTGCCGCGCACAAGACTGTCGGCTGTTAGTAAGCGATTATGATGATTAAAATTGATAAGCAAAATATTTTTATCATTGCTCAAATTAACATAAAACAAAACAAATCGAATTGAAACGATGCGATAAAGGCCTATAAGCATGAAACCTATTATACGCTAGAATTGTTATAAAGCAATCAAGCGAAAATTATCAACACCTGGCATAGCGCGTTGCTGCGCTGGCGGTAAAGTCACAATATACAATTTTGGTTATGTGGCTGACTGCGTACACGGCGGCTTGAATCGTTGCTTAAAGCGATGAATTTATGAGGATTTACATTGGTCATGTCAGGCACCGCAGTTGGCCATGCACGCATGCATGTCGGCTGTCTGGCAGCGCTTTTCGTTCGTGTGTTCCTTCGTTCATCAAATGAGTTACAATCGTCGAAGTCGAGTGCTGCAACAAATTGCAGACTTTTTAATTTGCACACGAATGCAACAGTGACGGCGGCATACGCGTTCGCATACGCCCGCGTGAGAACTATACATGGTGGTCGTCGCATTCATATGCCGCTATATGCGTTTTTCAATATTGTCTTTTATTCATTTATTCCTTTTTTTTTATTATGTAACTTAAGCCAATAACCGGTATATGTTAACTACCACTTTCAAAACGGTCTGAAACGTCGTGTCTGTTTGATCGCTTCGATTTTGCGTTTATCCTCCTCGAATTTCTTGCGCAGCTCAACGATATTTTTCATCTTGGACTCACGTATTTGGAACGTATAGAAATTCGTTAATTCCTTCTTGCCTTTGCTCTTCAAGCGATCCACTGTTGTCTCTTTTTGTTCGAAACCAGCCCCACGGCCCTGACTACCTACTGTAGCCCAACCATCAGCATCCTTTTCTGAATTTTTGGCCTCTTCCTGTGCCAAACGCTCACGTTCATCATACTCGGCCATGTAGGCATCAATGCGCGCTTGTGTCGCCGCCTCGTCAAGTATGTAATGCTGCATATAATTGTTGTGCCACAGCTGTAGCCCGCTCTCAACATACGATTCACCATTACCGCTGCTAAACAAATCGATGGAATCAAGCGCTATAGCTTTCGCTATGCTGCTACTTGCTTCAAATACGATATAGCCAACTTTGAAAATGAATGGCGC
Source organism: Stegana nigrithorax (assembly GCA_037044495.1). Taxonomy (NCBI): domain Eukaryota; kingdom Metazoa; phylum Arthropoda; class Insecta; order Diptera; family Drosophilidae; genus Stegana; species Stegana nigrithorax. Next base: position 35,175 of record JBAMBQ010005366.1, on the reverse strand, counting down.
CTTTATGTTGGAAAATTCCGTTTCATTTTGATGCCACTTTTCGGTTTCCTCGCGACCGGCTTTCGCAGCAAATGTAACACTCGCTATGCTGCCGGCAGCAGTTTCAAAAAATCTACGCAGACTTGCTTCGGTAACATATGGTGGTACGTTGAGCAACAAGAGTGTGCGTCCTTTGGGTTTGTTGGGATCCATTAGACGTATGAAGTGTTCGCGCATGTAAATGCTGTGGCAGTTTTTCGCTTGTGGCGTTAAACGCAGCGGTACAACTAAAGTAACGAAACGAAACATTTAATAATGGTGAAAATCACTGAAATTAGATTTATGTTACCTTTATAGCCTTCTATTTCAACCATTTTACTTTACTTTTTGCTAAATATATCAATAAACTAGTGTACACGCGTGTTTATTCTTCTTCTTGCAACCGTTTGTTTATGTTCTTCTTCTTACGACACCACATGTTCACACGATTTCAGAATTATCGCTGTAATCGGACCAAAGGATGTACCCGCAATGTACATACATGGATAAAATATCAAATCAAATCAATGAAGCAATTTAATTGAAACATTGCTAACGCAAATTATTATGACTGTTGCAATTGGCAAACATTTACCTTATTATTTGCATGACCAGAGAAAATTTTTTAACAGTCTTTGTGGCATGACCGATAGGCAGAGGAAAAGTTTGAGTGTATGTGTTAACAGCACGGGTAAATTTTGAATTCAATTTTTTTTATATTATTCAAAATTCGCAAAAATTTCTGCGTTGTTTTGTATTTCTAAACGATTATTACTTTTACATGGTATCTATTACGATTATATATTTTGTATATTCTTTGTATGTTTCTAAAATAAACTATTTTTTTAATTATAAGAAATATCCGTTAACATGATGGAGAACATATTGATTGCGGGAGCCAATTTCTGCTGGTATTTCATTAATTTTATAAATTTTGATTTAATATTTTTATTATTTTGCAGAAGCTTTCAATTATTGCAGACGATTGACAATTAAATATTAGCAAAGAGTTTCTATTATACGTGGGGTTATCCAAATTTTCTGGGAGCTATTATTGGCTAATTTTATTTTATTCTTTTTTTTTTTCGCAGACGTTGTGGTAGCGCTCTACCAAGCACTTACGGAACCAGACTTAGTGTCTGTTCCACAACTACGACCGATAATGGTCAACAGCTGCTTTGATGACCGAAAGATTACACCCATAAATACCAATTAACACTTAAATACCAAAAAGCAAAAAAAAAAAAAAAAACAAAATCAAGAAAAAACATGGAGTTAAAGAAATCAATAGATCACGTAATATTTTTTACAAACCTATTATTTGACACAACCAATAAAAATAGATGGGTAAATTACTATGTTAATTTGCAAACATAATCAACAAAAAAATTGCATTCCATAACTCTCAGACTAAAACAGATAAATTCAATTTTAAATAAGCACTTGTTAATTAAAGAAGGTGAGATAAACATAAAGCAATTGACACAAAACACTTGACTTCTATTTCTGATTGCTAATCACTAAAATAGCTTTAATCACGTGTCACCATGCAAATTAAGCGTCCCAGATTTGCGTACGCAATGCAATCAACAATTTATTGTTTTCGATCAAAACGCATGAATTAATTATTAACAACAAAACCTAAATGAGGCTTATTGTTGTGTTGAACGAAACGCGTACATAACTCATTGACATTAATACCCTAGTGAAATTGTTTGAAAATCACTCATACCCAATATGCACCGTCATCACAAAATATTACGTATACGCCATAGTTAAAAAAGCAAAAATCGGAAAAGAAAGATATTCCTTGCGCTTGCCATGCTTCTGCAACTATGCCAGCTGCCTACTGAATGAAGGCTAAACTTGACTCAACTCAACTTTGAGTTCACTCATTTGATTTTATAATTTTCCACACGAATCCTGCGCCGACATTGAGTTGTGTTGTAGTTTATGAATGAAACACGAGCACGTGCGGGAAATGTTTTGAGTGGGAAACATTCCTTGTTTTATTGTTTAAATTGAGTAGAGTGAAATGCTATGTCAGTATTTAAGCCAATCAAATATAGAATATAAATTAAAAGCGATTAAAACATTGTTGCTACGCATATTTGTTGTTTAATAATTTTAAGGATCTGGCTATCAATAGGTTATATATAATTATGTTATACAAATGGCGCTAATGTGAAATATCCAATTTTAATGTTTTTTTTTCTTAACTCAGAATTAGGTTTGAATTTTTAGTTTTTGAAATTCTCTATATCAACATTGCTCTAACTTTATGCCAGGAATGAAAAAATAAAATAAAATCTTAAACATCTCCACGACAAGCAGATTAAAGCATCAACAGTTCTTTGTCAAGTCATGCGCTGGCATTTTGCAAAAAACGACTACAAACCAAATATGTAAGTCGTGTCGAGCATGATGTATGTATGTGAAGGCAACCCGTAAATGCTACTTTACTTCAGAGCATAAAAGAGTGTGAGAACTGCCCATTAAATTGTCGCATCCTTACAGGATGCTTTATCTGCATGAGCCAGACACTGCAGTGAGCATGAACTAATTAGTTGCGGATTTTTGCATTGGTGTAAAAAAAATTAAATAAATTTAATTACTCTTACAGCGGTGTGTGAATTTCAATAATAAGCCCAAAAAAAAAATAAAATAAATTTTACTAAAAGAAAAACGTGGTTGAATACTCTTTACTGTCAGCAGGCATTTAAGCATTGAAATTTGTTTGCTTTAAAATAAGATTTTTTTAATAACTTATTTACCAACGAAAATTTAAGCGTACAATACATTAAAATAAATACCAAAAATAAATAAAAATAAATGTAATAACTTAACTAATTACACCTAATATTCGTCATCAGCATCATCGTCGCCTTCTTCATCATCGCCATCATCGGCTTCATCGTCATCGTCTTCTTCCACAGCTGTGCCTTCACTTGCCAGACCTTCGCCGTTGCCGCCATTACCCACAGCATCCTCATTGAGAGCTGTCTGCAGTTCATCCTCTAACTGTTCATCTTCCTCCTCTTCGTCATAGTACTCGTCTTCTTCGTCGCCAGTATAGGCTTGGCGTGGCCCCTCAAACCTTGTAACCTTGCGCGGTACTATTTGTGCTCGCGATTTTTTAAACAATTGCTGCTGAATGCGCTGCAGCTGGCCAAAGAGCGGGTCGGTAGCGCTCCAAGGTCGTGCATTTGCGCCCAAAATTGTCAATGCTGCAGGAAAGGGTTGCCAGCCAAAATCTTGCAGTAGTAGATTTACACATCCTACTTACCCAAGCAGCAAAACAAAAACGACAGTTTCATCGTAAGTCCGCTTAGCGAATGATCACCAAACTTTGTTACGTTTTTGTTTTTATACCTGAAGATGTATTCAGTAGAGCACCGCCGTAAAAATTAGTTCTCCTTTGTAACATTTTAATTGCTTTCGATTGTGTTGCCCTCACAGCTGCTGACAATCATATTATGGCTGTTTATGCTCTGTTTTGATAGATCTTGGCATTTCATTACATGATTGTTAACAAAGACGCGACAGTCGAACTGCTTTTTGACAACATTTCAGTGAAATGTAGCACTTTAACGTATTTTACTGTTTCTATTTGTTTTTAATTACTTGTAAAAGGTTTCAGTTTCATTTTTAAATAATTATTTTACATCTTATTCATGCATAGAAAGTTTACTTTTGAAGTGACTGAAGCTGATTATGCACATTTTTACATTAGTTCAAGAGAACTTTCCCTTTTTACTCTCGCATAATAAAGTTGGCTACAGTTTAGTTAAACCAGAAGTTCTGTTTGAGTTTTAATTAAAAAAAGGAAGTAACCTCTACTATAAATATTTCTGTATAAATTACTCCTTGCAACAGTTTATCTAGCATCTATTTAATAATTGAATGTTCCGTCAATTAATTTTTATACCGAACTTGACGCCAACTTTAGAACATACATTTATAGTGAATATTGATATTTCATATAGTTCTAAAGGAAGAATACGACTGGCTACTTCAGTTTTAGGAAATCACAGTGCCATCGATGTCTTCTCAGAATTATGAAACGAATTTCAAAGTAAAAGTTTAACATAATGCGGGCTTCGTGTTCAGCAACAAATCTCTAAGTGATATTGGGTATCACCGAATTTGACTTTTCAGCATCTTGTTAACAATTTCTAAACATTTCAATATGCCAATCAATTGTTTCATTATCAGCACTTAAGCATAATTTCACACACATAACAAAGTTGTGTGGCCAATAAATGTTGTCGAAACTTTGGCAAACCACAACTATTTTTGTGCGAAAGTTTGCAGCGGACAGAACTTTACTTAGTAAAACTTAATAAATATTTAAGGTATTCCTGCGGCACCAAGACGAAGTTAACCGTAGACAAATAAGAGTCACATTGTTTGCATTCATGACGTGACACGAATTAACTCTCGGTCGCAGGCACAGACACCAAGGTCTGCATGTGCAGTTCGGGTTGAATGGACACCTGCACACGGACTATTGATTAGTGTTTGAATAATGGATGGCACACGATCAACGCAACATGCAAACAATTAGACACAATGTGTGCGAATGTAATGAAATACAATGAAAACAAAGACTTTGTTGAGCCTTGTTGATTCAAGCAGAACATGTGATTCAATTTAAATCGCAGCAACTGCACAATTGAATTATCGAAAATTGTGCCTACTTAGACACAACCATGAGCCTACAGTAGGTCGAGAATAAACTCCCCATTTGCAGATGAAACTATTTTAGCACACTCAGCAGTTTTTTCTCTGGTTTGCCTACCATTGGCAGTCATTAACAATGACCATCAAATACTATTGCATCATCGTTGCTAATTAGCAAATAATCCTATTAATGAGAAACTGCAATGTGCAAAATTCTACAATTTGGTCAACGATTCCTGCTCACATTTAAGAAATGCACTTGGTTAACTAAGTATTAGCACTATTTTGCTTTTCCAGGCTATAAAAATTCTACGGACATACCAAAATGCATACTAGAGTAAATAATCCCAACTAATATGCATTATTTATTAAAGTCTACTATAACCAGTTCTGTAGCTATAAGAAGACCTCATAGAAAAAAAACCATTTAGAGAATGTTATGTTTTTTAAATAAACGGCAGAAACTGTCGATTTCTTCTTTCTGCCATGCTGCCTACATCCGAAACGACTACACATTGTATTACTCTTGATTTACACTTAAATTATAGTATTTTTGCCTAGAGGTGTGTTAAGAACATGATTTTGTTATTTTGTGATTTTGTGATTTAAATAAAACCAAGCTCTAAATAATAGGGGCTGCATATACAATATTGTTCACAGCAATAGGCATAAAAAGTTTTATAAAGCATTAGGGCTGGCAGACGCACAAATATTATGCAGGCAAATTACTTTGAACTTTTGTTTAAAAATTTCCCGTACGTGAGCCCAATTTTAAATTTATGCCTCTGCTAATCATAAGCAATTTAAATTGTTGGTCATTCCGCAGTACAGTTTGAGTGCCACAAGCGGGTTTCCAATTTTTCTGCGTACGTGCATGACCCTAAAACTTTTCAAATGCTGTTGCTGGCAGCGGCAGTTATTAGTATGCGATTATAGGCTTTTTTTTTTGGTTGGCTGTTGGAGGTGGTGAGTTCATATTTAAAAAATTCTTCTTATTTTATTTTCTGTGTTTTTTGATGGCAATCGTATATAATTTTTTTGACTTTTCAAAAGTAAAATATTATACTTTTCTTTTGGCATTTTTAAACTCCACGCCAATCGGCTTACGATAGGCTTTGCCAGCGTTCTGCTGTACAATGTTGCTGTGCTGAAGAAATTTAAATTAATGAAAATAATAATTCACTTAACAGTCCTTGCGCTTGCCGTTGCTAGTTGACGTCAGATACCTTGACTGCACTTTGATTAAAACCATTTGACTTAATTTTACATTTGTGCTGTTAGCAAAGTAAGCCTGCCTTGCAGCTTGCAGAGCGTTTCTGTATGAATACTGTCTGAGGATTTAAGCCCAGCCTCATTAAATTAAATGCGTAGCTTTAGTAGTTTTACATTTTATTTGTTTATTTTATTTGCTGTTTAAATAATTTTTCGTTTTCGTGTCAAGTGTCAGCATCTGCATTTCAATTTTGACGAATGGCATTCGAGCGGTGGGTAAATAAAATTCTTAAGCACCTTTCAGACACTTAAACCTCATTAAATGTAAATTTCGACCACGGCGCGAAGCATCATTATCAACTGTTAACACTTGAATGAAGATTTTAAAGCGAGCGCAAAGGAAGTGAGTTCACACAAAGCTGCACAAAGAAGTTTTTGCACGTTTGACTTGCATAAACCCGTCAACAGTACGTATGAGGCATATTAGACTGGGTAAACAAAGTGGGGTGACAAAAACATAAAGAGTTTAACCCAATCAGGCATCTCAAATGTCATTCACTCGAGTGCTTTCAAGTCAAGGCTAAACGTCTAGAGTATTAAAATTAGACAGTTATTTGTTCGATAATAGAGGGTAATGGCAGCTGCAAATTCTAAGCCATGAGTAGTTTAAAAATGTAATATTCATCATTCGTACCAATCAACTGCCTTTAAACGAATTTAAAAGGCGATACTAAACTAATTCGATATTCGACTTATAACATATAGCTGCCATAGGAACGATCGGCCGAAAAACAACATTTACTGAGAAAAACTTTTTTGTTTATAAATATATCGTTACCAAATATTAGACTTCATGATTTTAAGTAATATCCAATCATATTCTTGAATATTATAAATATCGGTTCACTATAGCATATAGCTGCCATAGGAACAATCGGTCGAAAAATGGCTTTTAGTAAAAATAAAAAAAAAAATTTTTTTTCTTGAAACATTGTTACATAATGAATACAAAATATTAAAGCAACAAAAAATTATATTCAGCTTTGGATTGGGTATAGGGTTTTCTATAGTCGGTTACGCCCGACTATAGCCCTGCCTTTCTAGTTAAATATATTTTTATGAAATTTCAAATAAATATTTTAAAATAATATTTGTGTTTTCAACTTCATCTAAGTATTGCAATTTTGTGAACAAATGAATTTTTTTTTTTTAAGTATCGAACATAAAGCGGATTAATTGTACAAACATAGTAAATATGTGAGTTTTATAGTGCCATGCGCTTGGATTTCAGTTGAGTTAGAGTAAAAAGTACGATGTTGCGGTCAGTCCGTCATGGTAGTCTGTAGGTATAATCTTCACATTAGATACAAAATAAATTTAATAGAAATTATTTCGAGCAGCTCTTTTTGTATATGTGCCAATTATCTTACTTTTTATACGTACATATTTGCCTACATGGCAAAGCAGGCACCATTAAACTAAAAAAAAAAGAAATGTTTTCTTGTGCTTATACTTATTAGAAATTCCAAAGCAATTCCTTTGCGGGCGCCTAAACGGTTTCGAATTCTAAATCGTGTATAAAATAACAATTGACTATTTAACTTCATTATCAATTTATTTCAGGACAAATTGACTTCACTAACAACCACAACAAAGCCAAAGTTAACCATTGCCAACCAACAATGTAAGCCGCAATAAATTTGTCAGCCTGAGGTGAACGCAACTACAAAAAAGTTTAAAAACAAACGAAATAAAAAAAAAATAACATTGAGAAACGTTTTGTGCCTATCAAAGCACATAATCTTTCAAACAAAGTTAGCACGTACTATAAATTTCACAGAATTTGAGTCAGGTGTGCAGTTCACTGGGATCCTAGCTTTGGCTTTTAGCAACGAGTAGTTGCTTGCATTTTCTTACGACTACAATTGACTACAGTAAATCTTTTCGCTAAGTTGGCACAGAGCAACTCTAGTACGAATGAAACACGTTCGGCTACGTGATCCGATAAGGAATTAAAAGTGTATAGCACACACACACACACACACAAGCATCACACAGCACACACACAGGAGAGGACATAAGGACGCAATGCAAACTTTGCAATTTCTTATTTTCTCTTTTTTAGTTTTGTGGTTTGGCGCATTTGTTTTGCCACAGGACTTGTACGTGTACGCTTGACAGTTTTAAAAGCAGTGGCCAGCAGCAGAAGCAGTTTGAGTGGCATTGGCCTTAAGTTTGTCACGCATTGTAAATGCGTATAAGCCCGTGAACCTGCATTACTTTTTCTTAAGGACAAGCAACATATTTTTAGTGCATTTAAATGCAACTTTAATTTGCAGTTTATGCCAAAATATCGAAACTCGTTTCGTTTGCAGACAAAAACAACAACAACAGCAACCACAACCATGCACGCACACGTATGTGGGGCGGCTACTGATTCAAAATGCTGATTATGTTTGCGTGCGTGTTGTTTCCGTTTCCGCCTTTCGCTGTTGTTGCTGCGACTGCGACTGCTGTTGCCTGCGCGCAAATGACTTTCTTATCGTTAATGGCATCTTAAAGTAATGTTAATAAATTGGTAAATAACTCTTAATATGGCGTATAAATAACAGAATCAGTGTGAGTTGAAATATTTCCTGTGACTCGATAATAAACGAAAAAGGGCAGAACCAAAGAACTACAAAAATAAAGAAAAAAATTCATGTCAGTTATGCACATGTTCATATCTTTTACTGTTTCGCATTCCACGAATTACCTTACAAATTAATTATATTTTTTTCGTATTGTATTGCATAATTTGACTGTATACTTGAATTGCTTTTAACCATCAATCTGAAGTCAGAAAGTTAAATCATGTTGTGCAGGTTAAACTTGTATTTAATATTACGGCAATGTAGGTTCTTTTCATCAACACGAAACCCCCATTTGCTAAGAATTTTACGTGTTAGTTTTGATTCATCAAATGCGGGGTATTCATGAGGGGTATTAAAATTCTGTATGCAACTCATTACAAGCTTTTAATGCCTTTGGCATGAATGGAACCCATTCACCGTGAGCCGAGTTAAATGCTTATTGCCAAAACGCAGCACTCAGCGATTTGTGGCAATATAATTAATGAAGAAAGTTTTAACCTTTTGTGCGAGTTTCGTTACAAATTTTTCTTGTTTTTTTTTCTTCTGCTTTTTCTTTTTTGTTTTTTTTTTTTTTTTTTTTTGTCAACAAAGTCGATACCAGAGTTCCGTGAGGTTTTCTTATCGACACACACCATCAGAGCAAGAAACCAACAAACCAATTGACCAAAATCAGCAGCAGCGGCAATCGTAACGTTGATGCCTGGGCCGAGACGGGTACGGGGGGCGAGGGCGCGACTAATGAGGCACTTGTCCAAGCGAAAAGCGCAAAGTTTTAATAGCCACAGGAAAAACGAAAAGCAAAGCAAAACAAAAGGCAATGAAATGTAGACGATTTTATGTAATTAATGCATGGCAAGCCCGACTTGACGAAGTGTTTGGCGATTAATCACTTTGAAATGACTCAATAAGTTGCCACTCATGGCGATTCCAAATTAAGCGCCACGCATTCAAATAAAACTCAAAATAAACAGCCAAATTCAAAAACAAAACAAAAAAGACCAAAACAGAAAAATGTTTAGCCGAATATGCACATCGGGGGGGGCACATTGTTTAATGTACCGCCGATAATGCAAGTGAAAAAGCGTTCCCGTGCACAAAATACGCATTACGTGGTTGGCAGGGTGCAAGCGCAGGTGGCCACGTGGATGCGTCACCGCTTCAGCCATTTCTGCTAACCAACAAACCATGGCGGAACGTGGCTCAAACATGCGGGCCAGACAGCGATGTGAACGCACACGTGTAAAGCGCAAATGATGCGTGCGAGTGGAGGTCGCTTTTCCGCAATGAAATGGCAACTGCGCCATTCAGGCCGCCAGTTGGGCGGGTATTTTATTTGAGGTAAGTAAATTGCAAATAAAGTAAAGTTTAATTTGTGACATATACAGCTTAAGAATTAAGCTTGCCGAATGCACGCAGCTGTAATAGGTTTAATATTAAAGACCCGTGTGCCTCCACTCCAGCAAATGATTTAAGCAGAGCACTTCATATCTTCAATGTCTTTGAGATGCATAATCCCAGAGAGTGTCTAATTGAACCCAGGGTCATTGCTAAGAGAGGCAATAATTAGCTTTACAAAAGCAGATTCTAAGTGGCGATGTAACACCTAACATTACTTATCTCTAGTGGAATAACTCAGCATGCGGAAGTACAGCATGAAGATTCTGAGGCTTCAATAAGCCACGTTTTGAATAAATTGAGATATTTAGTTGAATGGAATTACATTTTTACTTTGTCTTCATAGCTTTTATTAGGTGCTCAGGTCTACAACAGAAAATCTACCTCAGGTTTTATCTTGCATAATTAAAACTATTTTCAAAAATACTTGCTCTTAAAAACTTATGAGTCTAAACATCCAAAACCGACGCAAAAATAGGCAGAACATTTTTTTATTGCCAAACCCAGGTGTTTTATTTAAAAATGTACCAAAAAATTGCATATACTTTTCAAAATCACACAATATTATACAACAAACTGATATGCCTGAAAGTAAAACAAGTATGTTTAGAGCAATTTACTATATTCTGTTACCTGAAGTTATTAGAACAAAGTCATAAATTGAAATTTCCTGTCAGCTAGGATTGAACTTTGCTTGAATTATTGCAGTTCATTATACTCGTATGGCTGCCTTACTTCATAGAGTTGATCTTCAATTGCTTATTGAATAACTCCAAAAAAAGAAAACTTTGATTCCCGTTGCGCAGGTGTTACCGCCAATGGAATGCGTACAATTTGGCTGTCTGTTTGAACATTTGTTTCAATTACAGTTTCTATTTAAATTCTTGCTAAAGTAAATGAAGTAAAAAAATAAAAAAAAATAAAAAATCGGCACAACGGGAATCAAAGTTTGGCGTTAATAAATTCATTGCCACAAACAAACTCACAACGTCTCAAAGGACACTTTGGCGCTGCTGTCGAGTGAGCGAGCAAATGCACTCAATGCTCCATGGCATGACTATTTACTGAAAGAAATCTGGAAAGCAGCAAACACTAAAAAGAGTAAGAAGAAGCAGATGGGGATGCAGAGAAAAGTGCTTGGATTCTTTTGAAGTAAAACATTTTTGTAGTTTTACAAAAGATTATCTGCGACTATTTCCCACAGCTGACTTTGTGACATTTTTAATGCATGCATGATACGTACCAAGAAGCACGAGTGTCCATGTGTGTGTGCACGTGTCTTCGCCTGTGTGTGTGTGTTATGCGTCAGTGTGCGTGTGTTGGTGTGCCGCATCACAGATATGAATTGTGCTTGGGCAATGTACTTAAGCATGCTTTGGCGTGTCTGCTATAATCTACTTTAAAGTAGCCACAAGCAAAGGTCATGAAAGCTGCAAAAGAAAACAAAGCGACAGACGTGAGTATGCTGAGTAGGAGAGACATTGGCTGCTTGCTGGAGGCTGGGGAGGGTCCTGAAGTGCGTTACATTTATATGAAGTGTAATTTTATGCAAAATGCTCTTGGCAGATAATGCGTAAAATTCTTGACATTTTTGGAAAATGTTTTTATACTTTTCTTTTCTGCTTTTTGTTTTATCTGTTCTTTAGCAGCTTGACCTGCGGTTAACACTTGTTGTTTGTTGTTGTTCTTCCTATTGTTGTGCTGGTAAAGCTTAAAAAACTTGAAATCGTAACAAGAACATATCTTAATAATGTGAAGCATGCTGCATAATCAGTAGCATTAAATTGACAAACTTTTATAAACATAGACGGCAGCACATGGCAAACATGTAAAGTTCTTACAGTAACACATGGCTAAAGCGTTCAATATCGCACTGCTGAAGCCGAAGCTTAATACACACTTTCAACTCTCACAAATATTCACAACAACTGACCATGTGAAGAACCCTTGCCTCTCATTGCATAAACATAAACTGACCATTGTAAGTTTTACCAATGGGAATGTACAATAGATTGAGCATCTGCTTATCATGAGTTTTCTAGCGACTTGTGTATGCTAGTGTTATAAATTTTTTGCTCGTTTTGATTGATACAGTCGAACTTCCATATAGCGAATCTCAATGGACCAGAAAAAAACTTCGTTAAATAGAAAATCAACAACTGCAAACTGAAAACTGATGTAAACATGACTAGCGAAAACATTCTGTTTACCGTGTTTTATCATCAAATTCATAATTTGGGACTTCCCCTAAATACATTTTTACATTTGTTTTGATAAGAAACCAAAATCGAAATAAAATTCGTTATAGAGAAATTAGAAAAAAAAAATACAAAAATTCACTATAAGGAAATAAGGAAATTCATTATAAGAAAAGCAAAACGTACTGAAAATTTAAAGAAATTGTAGTGTTATAGAAATTAATTCGTTATAAAGAAAACTTCGTCGTATAGAAGTTCGTAATAGAGAAGTTCAATTGTATAAATTATGATTAATAGGGCATGCTAGTCTCTCCTGTGAAGCAATTTTCGATAGCCCTGTTTATATCCAAGTCTGCTTTGATATAATGCTCCTACTTGCCATTCTAAAGTAAGGACGATCTTCCTCTTTAAGTTACAATGTTTTGTCTTGTCTTAGTTTTCGTTATAGAGTTTCGTTTCGATGATTGTTGTTCCTCTTCAGCGTTGAATATTCAAGTTGCACTTTTAAGTTCCTACTTCTCCATCTATTCCATTTATTTTGTAAACACACATATGTGTTTGAGTCATATAGAGCTGTCAGTACAATAAAGACTCGATGGTACTACAGTTCCATGCCATGTGATCAAGATTTATCCAGTTCAGTGTTAACATATTTACGCCAAAATGCCACGTATATCCAGTTAAAAAAATATAATTAGAGGGGCCCGAAACTATTGTTAAAAAATAAATAGGCTATATATATGTATGTGTGTATGTCATTAGCAGCTGGTGCTGCGCTTTTTTATGGCAAAGAGAAACCTTTCATTAAAAATCAACACCTCTCAAGTGAATACCTTTTGCAGCTGCACTGACTGACTATGCAGGTGTATGTGTGGATAAGCAGGAATAGGATTGTATGTGGCTTCACCTTTCACACGGAAACCTGTGCAGACTCGTACAATCTTTGCATCCGTTGCAAGTCACTTGCGATGCGTGTTAGTGTAATTAAATTTGTCTCGTTAATGAAAAAACCTTAACTAATTAGAGCATGTTTACAGCTTCGTGGCTTAAGTGCATGAAAAGTATACAAACATAGACACCCATACATCCATACACACACTCACACTCACACATACACATACACATACACTTAGGTGGATGCGTGCATAATCAGCAGACTGGCTTCGACATGGCTTATGTTTTGCCTTCTGTATGCACTTCCACATGAGCTTAACCCGCTTTAGCGCGTTTTAAGAGCATTCATTAAAAATTTAAACTCTAAATGCGGCAAAAAAAAAAAAAAGAAGAAAAAAAAAGAAAAATAGAGAACAAAATATATAATGTTGCCAGTTGGCAAAGTCGAAAGTTTTATCTTTGAATTATTGAATTTAATAAATTGTGCAGCACTTTTGCGGTTGAAAATGTTAAAATGTTGCAAACAATTTGCCATGCGACTACGTTTACCGTTACGACGACTGCCCTGCCATGCACCTGTCGCCAAAGTCGCCGCTTGTCCTTGCTCCCGCCTTGTGGGCTGGGGTGGCTCGCATCGCATGCATTTGTGCGTGAAAAGCGTTGCCGAATTGTGCCATAGTTGGTGTGTTCCTGTTGTTGTTGTAGTGGCCCCATGATTTATGCGTCATAAGATGTACAATTTGTTGAAATCACATTTTATAAATATGTATAAGTACGTATGAATGTATGTATGAATGTAACTGCGTTTGGGTTTGGTGTCACGTGCCGCGTGCAAAAGATTTATATGAAATCATAAAATATAAAATCGTAATGCTGAGCTTTGTGAGCTTGGCCTGTCATCTGTTACTTCGAATGAAAATGGTTGATTAAACGGGCATTTCAAATTTGAAAACAGACTTCGGGAACAGAAGTTAGGCAAGAAGGTGTCTAGGAATGAGTTGCATTGAATTAAATCTTTTACTTTTGACTTCAGACAACTTCAGCAAAGTACAGTACCGCTTAATATATATAAAGACCCACAATGACATAAAGTAAATTTCTACGATGAGAACGATAGGATAGTCTGGCAGGCTATTAACTTATATTGACTGCATTTGCATGGCTAAGGCTTTAACAGAGTACGTTCTAGCATTAGCCTAAAGAAGCTTGAATGAACACTTTTCTTTAAGCAAGGCAAGTCTAAGCAATGAAATAATCAACAAGTCTAAAAAATCGTTCCACTTCTTGATCGACTTTCAGCATTCTCATGCATGCACGCATTCAGGCTCTCTGCCGCAATAAGCCAAGTTAAACATCATCGGTACTCATTGCGAAATATTCAGTTGAAATTTCAATCTCATTGCATTTGCCTCGACGAACACGGCAGAGAAACAAATGCACGTAGCAGAACAAGCCGAAGTACATGTTGATTTCGACCACAAATCCAATGAGGAAGCCCCAAATAGCAACAACTGCAAATCCCAGCCAGGGCAACACCTTTGCATGTGCCCATAAAACGACTACTTAAGCCGTTTCGTTTCGTTTCGTTTCGTTGCCTAGCGTAGATTTGCATCCCACTGGCGTCCCTCGTGTTCCTCGCGTGCCTGGCGTCCCTGCCTAGCCCGGCTGGCTGCTACCGTGCGGTGCTGCTTCGGTTTGTCAGCGCAGACTGAACCACATTTGAATTCACTAATTAAACTGACACGAAAGGCGAAAATGTTCAAAGTTTGTTTTTAAGTTTGGGAAAATTAAAATTCGTGTGTTTACTCGTATTTTTCCTGTTTCAGTTTTGCCTTTTTTTCCCCTCTCTGTGGTTTTTTTGCTCGGTTGGGTTTTTAGCGTTTCGTTTATGTCACTTGCAGATTGTTTCCCAACAAGTAATTCTAATTTGAAATGGATTTCAGCATTTCGCCAAAGGTACCTTATCGAAAGTAAATGAATAGCCATAGGTAGATTTTTTTAAAGAATGTATTTTTTATTAATTACTATTTACATTTTTACAACGATGCACAGCTTTCAAATCCGAATATGTACATTTTTAAATGAGATAATTTAAATAAAAACGGAAACAGCAATTACGGCTGCGTTTCCGGCAATTTACATGCTAACTATGAATGCAAGAAACTCTGCACTAAGTTTAGCCAACAAGAATTAAGCAGAGTATTACTAAACAGGATATTACACAGACGCAGAAGAAACCATAAATAGAGGATAACGCCGCTTTCATTAGAGATATAATTCGTCCTTTCAAAATAGCAAAATAGTAAATTATTGTAAGTTAATCAGTCGTTCACATATGAAAGAATACTCGCCTGCCTTGTGTGCATTCTATTGAGATTAACTATAGACTAAAAACATTAGGACACTAATCTACGAGGAACCTATGGCAATTTGATGAACGAACCATAAAGATCTGATCAAGTTTTGGATCATCAAATAGAAATTATTTCCAAGAACTCTTTGACAAATCATAAGTTCGATTCTTACTTAAAAATGGTAATTTTAAAAAAGACAAAAATTTGACTCAAAATCGTAAAGAGATGAAACTCCCATTTAACATTCAACACTGGATTAAATCATACAAATGCCTATAAATATGCAGAAGTATTTCAAGTCCTTAAGTCTAATCACACTCGAAATAAACTTTTACAAATCCAAATGTTTATCTTGAATGTCTTGCAAAGCTGCATGGGCAAAGAGATCTGCCTGCCAGCGTGGTCCAATCCCATTGCCAATTTTGTGAAAACTCCTCAAACCCTTTGCGCTTAGTGTAGCATTGCCAACGTGCCTTTCCGCACCATATAGCCAATTGTCAGTTGGGGTACGCGACATTTGACGATCTGCCGCATGAAACCACGTCTCGTACACCGCCAACGGATCCAGTTGCCAGAACTTGTGAAACGAGATGGGAGCTGTTAGTCGCAGCAAGTCACTCGCATAGTCCTGCGGACGTGCCTGCCAGTTGAGTAGAGACACGCCGTTGTTTATGGTAACACAGACAGACAAAGCCAATGGCTTACCTGATGAAATCTGCTCGTGTGCACGGCTCGCACGCCCAGCGAGTGCAGACAGTAGCCTAGTATCATGTCATCGGGCGCGTTTGCCGCCGGGCAGCTGCAGGCCTGCACCACACGCCGCACCAGTGACAAACTGAAAACAATGCCGCCGCCGCCCGTGATGTAGTTAAAGCCATCCGCGGCATGCAAACGATAGCCATAGCGCTCGCCCAGGTATAAATCCGCATGCGGATCCTGGCAGGCGAGCAGCGAGGCGAGTCGGGCAACGCTTAATGGGAAGAGGAAAAGTACACTTAACATCGAGCTTCAGGTTCTGTTAATCGCTACGAAACTGACTGACTGCGTCATGCATTAGGTAACATATTCCGCAAACCATGTGTGGAGGAGCTTATGTGGAAAGTGAGCTATTTATAGTTTAGCATAAGGCTCAGTGTGACAAGGCTTCAATGAAAGGAACTATGCACATGCAATACGTTTAGGAATGATTTCACATTTGGTGCACTTTATTAAGCAATTTCAAAATTATGAATAACTCAATTAAAAATCATTGAAATCGAGAAATATTCTTCATTTTCAAGCCATCACTCTTTCCTGCTTATCGCCGAATCTAAGCGGCACACAATGAGAACTTTAATAGCAACTTTGTAATCTCAAATCCTTTGTACAGGACTGTAGAGGAAATGTTAAAGATAAAATGTTGCTACGAAACTGAATTCGTTTTGCGGAACTCACAGTTGATGCGTAATACAACGGAATCGTTGAGCTGCGTGCAAGCGAACACAAGGACGATTTATTAATATAAACCCATAAATTAATAAAAAAATAAAGAAAATTAAAAAACAGAATTAAAATAAATAAAAAATAATTTAATTGATTTCGATTTGTTATGCAAGCCGAAAAGTAAATTGAAATGAAAACCCAAAACCATTGACCATTTGCATGCAATGGTAATCCCATAAAAATCAATCGTTTGTATAAAATAATTTCACTTGCAGTTATTTTGCACCACCTCCCGACACCGCCCACGCCCCACCGCCCCCGCGCCGTCTCACTCACCTCAGTAGTGTATCATCATCGACCAGCGCTATCCAACGTATCTGTGCGGCTCGTTTACGTTTCGTTTGTTCTTCGATATCCTTAAGGGATAATTGTAAAATTGCGAGTGTTTTGGCACAGTGTCCTGTCGCCACATTCGGTATGCCCGTATTGACTGTCGGGATGTCGGGATCTGTTTGCATGCAATGGCGAGACCAAAGACCAAACTCGACTCAATGAATATTCAATATGCAACTTCATGTGTGTGTTTATTTGTCTATCAGCCATGTGTGTGTGTGTGTGTGTGTGTGTGTATGTACATTTATAGGTGTGTAGGTATGTGCTACTTGCTCATTTGCTTTAATTGCACAAACCACACCGCACCGTCTCAGCTCACACCCCTGCGCCTACTCACCTGTCACGTCACTGTAGTAGCGGCGATGCACGGCATAGTTGGCCCAGGTACTTTCGATGATTGGCACACGTTCCTTGTGGAATTTTACACAAGTTTTGATTGCAAAGTAGATGTGCTCGCTGCCGGTTGACCGCTGAAATATTGTTTGACTTTAGTTGCACAAGAGCTATTGAATATATTCGTATTAGAAAAACTAATTTTTGATCTCAGCTTTCTATAGCTAAAACCACATTAAATTGAAAGCTTTGCAGCGTTTATAAGAATAAGTACAGTAATAGGAATGTCACAATTTATACTCTATGCTATTCACTTTAGAAGCATAAATACAAATATAATCAAGAAGTGAAAAACTCCGTTAGAGATAGAAATAATGAACTAGAAAGGCACCACTTTAGTCGGGCGTAACCGACTATAGAAAACCCTGTACCCAATCCAAAACTGAATATTTTTTTTTTGTTGCTTCAATATTTTGTATTCATTATGTAAGGATATCTCAAGAAAAAAACAATTTTTGTTTTTAGTTGAAGCCATTTTTCGGCTGATGGCTATGGCAGCTATATGTTACGGTAAACCAATATTTATCATATTCAGGAAAATGATTGGATATTACTGAAAATTATCAAGTCCAAAATTTGGTAACGATATCTTCATAAACAAACAAGTTTTTCTAAGTAAATGTGGTTTTTCAGCCTATCGTTTCTATGGCAGCTATATGTTATAGGTCGAATATCGAAAAAAAAAAATAAACTTGTTATGCCTATGGATTGGCAGAGTGTTCGTGCCAAATTTGGTGATTGTAGGTCTAACAGTTTCCGAGATTCGTGCGTTCATACGGAAAGACGGACAGACAGACAGACGGACATGGCTAGATCTTTCGATGCTGATCAAGATAATATATACTTTGTGGGGTCTGCCACGCCTCCTTCTGCCCGTTACATACATTTGCACAAAATTTAATATACCCTTTACCATTTTTTGGTACAGGGTATAAAAAAATATAATATAAAAAAAAGTTTCATTTCAAAAAAAAAAATAGCATAAAAGGAAAAAATTTTAAAATTATATTTGTGAGTATGAATAAATTATTAATTATTTACTTATTGCATCTCAGCGACTATCATCTGTATAAAGCAAAATGAATATTTGAATCTCTCTAAGGCTTTATGATTTGTTAGAGGTCATAAAGAAAATATCATTATTTCAGAAACGGCATGTGTACATAGTTGCACAGCATATTGCCCGCAGACTCAGCCGACATCACACCGAAGTACATTAAAACACTTATAAACTATCACATTCCCAAGTTATCAGACAGTGGTGCTTAAGTAAATTTAGCGATCAGTGGATCAGTGGTGGTCTATAAATTAATTTAGTACTCCTACATGTTTCTAACCTTGCCTCTGCATCAGTTAACAAAGATTTTAGTGCGTCTTTGCAATTTTCATGCAGAGCCGGAAAACCTTCTTATGGATTTATGAGAGGAATTTTTTTAATATATGGGACTTCCCTTTTAAATTAATTTCAAAAGTGATGCCTTTGCCACTGATACAAATCGCCTTAGAGAGTGAACCAACCGGTTTAGACTGCTATAAGTAACATCTTGCCACGCAACTCAGACACATTAAACATATAAAACTTCCGTTACACGTGTTCCTGCTTACAACGTCAAACATTCATTACAAAATAATGCCCCTGGCGCTAGAAGCGAAAATCCAATGCACATCCCCAACATTTTGTTTTGCCTAAAACAACTTTCCGCATAAGCAAACTTACACAAGTCAAAGCAGGTGACGTCGCGGCTGCTGCATCGGAAAATCCTTTTGCCTCAGGCAACGCATACATGAGACAATCCTCGCTGGCTTTGTGTGATGCCGTCGAGGATGGTGTCGACGACGACGACGATGACGGCGGCATTGGGGCTGAGGCCGAGGACGACAACGACATCGGCGCCTTGGGGCATATGTAGGCTGCACTTTTCAAAATTATTTTGCGCGTTTTTCGTTGCGACACCGTTCGGGTATTTTCGCCTGAGTTGCTTTGACTCTTGCTGCTGCCCTCGCCATTATTCGGTACTTTGTGCAGCACCTTTGCATCCGACGAGGACATGGCTGGCGTTGGCGTTAAATGATCGAAAATGAAACGTGCCAGTTCATGAGCCGCGTCTATGGAGAATTCCCTGCGCCGTGTGATTCTGTTGTCAGCAACAAGTTCTGCTAAACTGTAAAAATCTATTATTGAATTTTTTAACTCTCAAAGTTTTATGTGGGTTTCTATTTTATTTTGTTCTTCTTTTTTTTAGAAAGTTTGAATTTGAGTAATGCATGTATGGTTTTTAAATAAATAACTTAACAAGTAATTTAGTATTCACTGTTAATAATTGCAGTTTCATATGTTGGCAGCAATATACTCAGGAGAATATTTTAAAGTTCATCGTTTGCTAAGTTTAACACTTAATTATTATACTTCTTACATATAATTGCAAAAAGAAGAAGTAATAAAACGTCAAACAATATTCAATTACTCCACGCTCTCGTAAAAACATCCAGACCTATTTAAGAATCTTTGAAATGTTGGGGTCGACTAGTAAAAATAGGATCAAAGGATTACCTTCTCAACAAATGTCCTGTAAATACAATGCCCGCACTGAGCATGGGATATGGAAACCATGTTGGGTTCTTGAAAAAGTCAAAATGATGTATGATGGTCGCCTCCTGATCGTGTAATGCATAGCCATAGTAGGACAACTAAAGAAGTAAAAGTCCAAAAAGGGGAAAAAAAAAGTGTTACAACACACAAGCTTTTTTTATTTTTTGGTGAAGGCAGCACCTCTTCGCTATTCTCCAGCGCCAATCTGTCGAGCAGACGCTGCAGTGACACGTATGTGTTGTCCTGGCACAAAATAATCCACTTTGTGTTGTCGTTTAGCAAACGTGTTTCGCCTATCAAATGCGGCAGTGCGGCCAGCAGCGTCCAGTCTCCGGGGTAATTGAATATTTCATGCATTATGTGCACATTGATGACATAATCCCGGGGAATTGTCACCGCCAGCTGCTGCAGCAGATCGTTGCGCAGTGCAACGCTTTGTTGACGTTGCGGCGTCGTATCTCCACTCGAGATGAGCAGCAACACCTCCGCAGGCGCTAAGTCATAGTCAAAGTTACGTACGTAAATTTAATTAACATCGCCTCGATGGCAAAATACTGAAGTCCAATAAGATGGACACACACACTGCTAGGTAACTCACCTGCGGCAAGGACTGCTGGCAGCAATAGAAGTGACAGCAGCGTTTTCATGAGCATTTTCAGGCATTTCACACAAATGTTCTGTACTTTTTGCTTTAGTCAATATTGTTCATTTTTAATTTTTATCAGTATTAACATGCATTCTGGCTAGATTTTGATACTCAGAAATAATTTAAAGATTTTCAAGATTGACCTTGGGCGCTACTATACTATACTACAAGAACTAGTTATTCAATAGACTGATTCTTATATCTATGAGTATTAGCAAAAAGAAAATTCACATTTTAAATTAATCAATTAATTAAATCACAATTTACATTAAAGGAAAGTATCATCTGGCTTCAAGAATACCTCGTCTTAAGCTAAAATTTTTCATCTATTTTCACAATCGGTGACACCGAGGCGATGTACCCAGTGTAAAAGGTACAAAACCCTATAAACTGATATGTTCTTATTGCATATAAAAAATTCAGATTTTCATGTTTTTAAATACAGAATTCAAAGAACGAAATGCTAAATAACAGATAATGAGTTTTGCAAACAAAGACTAAGAAACCTTGGGAAATTTACATTTTATTTAAGAAAATAGTTGTTTCAAAAGGTAGCAATATATAGGAAACAATTCTGGATAACAGAATTTAAATGAAAACTATAAAGTTCTAAATTTGTATTTTGATTTTAAATTATTTTAGATACGGTCACTTGGATGTTTTTGTATATTAATAATATGCAATAAAACATTATTTTTTATTGTGTGATTAATGAACATTTTTTAAATCTTGATTTTTTTTTAAACAGTTCAATTTGAAAAATCGTATTTATTGAATATATTTAATATAAACTATTGAGCCTCTGTTTTTTATTTGAAATGTCTTCCGCGATATGCAACAAATAAAGCCTTGAATAGATTTAACACATAACCACTCTAATTACATTAGATGAATTTTACGCAATTGGAACAATTTACAGACGCAAAAGTGCCGGCGCGCATTTAATAGTAATTTACGTAAATAACTGCGCATATAGCAGCACTAAGTCACGGTTACGGCAGTTGACTAATTCCCGACACCGCCAGCAGCTGACTGGGCAAATGTATGCACATGAACCGACAACTTTGGGCTCGGCAGGAAAACGTGAAAAGAACTCAAAACACAATTGAGTGAGTGCCGACGACGTGGGCGCTGAGTGAAATCACTGGCATGAAGCCAGTGCGCAGGCGTTGAAATTTATGAATGAAATGCACCTGCCTTGGCCTAGCAGGCCAACAGGTGGCTTAGCATTAATAACGGGTGATTTTTTAGCTATTATATTTATGGCAACACTGGTTTAAACAACGTTTCGTGTTTTGTTTCACTGTCAAACATCTTCAATTTGGTCTATAATTTAACCATGAATCGTCTTACAAACGAACAACGCTTGCAAATTATTGAATTTTATTATCAAAATGCGTGCTCTGTTAAGAAAGTTCATCGCGCGCTTCTGTGTTCAGCGACGAAGCTCATTTTTGGCTCAATGGGAACGTAAATAAGCAGAATTGTCGATTTTGGAGTGAATATCAGCCAGAAGCATTGCAAGAGCTACCAATGCATCCAGAAAAAGTCACAGTTTGGTGCGGTTTATGGGCTGGTGGCACCATTGGACCGTACTTCTTCAAAGATGATGCGAATCGTAACGTAACTGTGAATGGTGAGCGCTACCGTGAGATGATATCCAACTTTTTTTTGCCCAAAATGCAAGAGCTTAACTTGCATGACGTGGTTTCAACAAGACGGTGCCACATGCCACACAGCAAGCGCAACAATGGACTTATTGAGAGGCGAGTTCGGTGAACATTTTATTACACGTTCGGGACCGGTCAATTGGCCGCCTAGATCGTGCGATTTAACGCCTTTAGACTATTTTTTGTGGGGCTATGTTAAAGCTCATGTCTATACAGACAAGTCCGCTTCAATTGACGCATTGGAAGACAACATTGAAGCATTTATTCGTGAGATACCGGCCGAAATGTTGGAAAGAGTATGCCAAACTTGGACTAAGCGGATGGACCATTTGAGGCGCAGTCAAGGTCAACATTTGCATGAAATAATCTTCAAACATTAAATTATATGGACCGTACTATCGATTCAAATAAAGATTTCATGCATTTTTCTGAATTTTATGTTTTTTTTTTTTAAAAACTTTCCTATAGCTTTTAAAAAATCACCCTATAGATATTTCAAATTTGATATTTTAATGGCTTTTTTGATTATTGTAATAGAACGCGACAAAGTCATACAAATGCTGCGCTGAGTGTTACGAAAGACCTTATAGCGCCATATAAAGTTGAATAAATTTAAAATTTGGTTACATATGCTTTTAGTAGTTATAAAAATGGAATAAATATACGCAGGGTATGCTGACTTGCTCTTAATGCATAGGCGATGCTAGCCGCGTGGCCGTTTGGACGCTGGGTCGACTATTGGCACGTATGCGCACATCGCTTGCCTGTTTGCCCAGTTGATCTTGCAGCGCGAGCAATTCACGTGTGCGTTGAAAGTATTTGTGATCCACTCGCATGCTGGGATTCCAACGGCAATAGAGTCCCTTCCAGAGCTTAACAATGCGCATGCTAGCAATTGGACGCAGCACAGTCTCCGGGCCTTGCGTGTAGGCGCGATACAATGGATTTAAATACTGATCCAGTGAAGAGTTGACAAAAGTCCAAAGGGAAATTGTTTTGTGCTTGAGATCTATTTAGCAAGAAAAAAAAAAATCCAATAAGAATTAGGAAAGTTTAATTTGCCGGAAATACTTGCCTTCGGCGCCACGTTCCGCCTCCATGTTGCAAAGAAAAGTGCCAAAACGGCACGAATACAAATGATCGATGATTGTAATAAGAAAATGCTCGTTAAACTCAAACGCATTGGGAAATTGCTGGCTAACCTGCCAGACGCTATCGATGAACTGCAAAAATACGGGCGAACGATCTGCATCCGAGTGTCGATTGTCGCCATGGCCAATGCGTTGTTGAAATTTATGACCAAACGAAAGCCACTCCTTTTCGATGAGCACCTCGATGCCCCGTAGAGTGCGATAATACGGATCCAGCAAAAGCATAGCCAAAGCAGTCAATTGTGCTGTGCGATCCCAACCGTCCGAGCAGTGTACCACCACCGAAGTGCTCATCGTTTCGACTTTGTCCACAATGCGCACAGCGCCGGCCAAGATGCACTTGATATGCCTCAGCCAGCATGTGCCGTCGATAGACGTTAGCCACTTGGAGTCGTCAATGGTTGGATAGCATGCGTCTTTAACCTTACGTAAACTCTCGCGCATGACATGTATATTGTGTATATCAAGAAAATTTATTTCAACATTTTTGTAGGCCTCTTCAGACTCATAGCCGCCACCCTTGGCCTTGTTGGCAATCGCATTGGCGCTTGGCCGTGCGTCCATAATTGCCAATTTGTCGGATTGGGCATTCGCCTCCATAATATAATTTAAGTAGAGCTCATCATCAGCACTGCGTTTGCCGCCGACTCCAACAAGCGGCTGCGAGCAACGCGTTATGGTCGCCTGCGAACGCGGATGTATCCAAGACAGCACTGGCAGACGACAGCGCGAACGAAATTGTGCCACGCGCCGCAAAAAATCATCTGAAGCGGCTTTAGGCACTGCCCAGACTGCCGGATAACTATCGCAAATGCCGTAGGACTCGTTCAGTTTGGTTGCACGCCACATATCATTGGGTACGCCTAAGCGGCGCAACTCAGCCAATGGTTCATACACCGCCCAGCCGTTTTCAATGATGCCAGCACTCCCAGCCGCACCGCCATTACTTGAGGTGCCTGCCGCACCAACGGCGCCAGCTACACTGCTTCCACCGCCACTCTGCACTGCCGCTGCATGCGCAAATGCAAACAAACGACCACTGTATGACAATGGGAATGCATAGGATTGCAGTTTCTCAAACACTGTGCGTCGCGAATGATTTTGTTGTTTGTGCGCGAAGCGTAAATTACGCATATCCTTACAGAATATCTCGATGCCATAAGAATTTTCACCGCGCGAACTGGCGCCACCGATTTTCTCAACACGCGCAATTACACCCAACGGAACATCGACCACGACAGGTGGCTCATGATCACGCAACGGTAGCGAACGAAAATAAAGACGATAGTTCGTGATTGTTAATGCACCGAAGACTGGCCCACGATATGGGCACACATATGTGACGTCGTTCTTCTGATCTTGATCTTCCTCGCCATCCAGATACGTGAAGGGCGTTTCCCGTCGCGAGCCACCACCATTTTCTGCATATTGCTTCGAACCGAGTGAGCTCGACTTCGAACTAGTGTCTAAAGAATTTGTGCTCGCATTTTTCGATGCAATCTTATCTGCTAAATTAGCGGTATTGCCTAGATTTTCTTGTTTATCCATGCTAACCAATTTAACTTAGAATTCCCTTTGCGTTTTCGTTGCGTACACTTTGTAAACAAAAAAAAAACAACAACTTTCTTCTTATTGTGCTAACAGCTGCTTAGACCAGATGTTTATCGATTACCGATTTCTTATCAGCTTAAGTTAACAGTTAACTTAACAGCGTACTCAAGATGATACAGTAGTGGTCTTTCCTACACACTACCGAAACAGACTGTCATTGCGACATGCTTGCTCTTCTACAAACCCCGTGGCACGAGTTTTGCATGTAAATTGTTGTTGCGAGCCTGGCTTCCGTGTTTAAAACGTCGAAATAATTTCCATTTCCACCATTTACGGAATAGCGGAATTAACGACGAAACGTAAGATTTGGTGTTCCCATTTCACTTTTCGAAGAATTTACACGGAATAGATTCCACTTACTTTTGAGCTAGTGATTTCAAACCGTATGGCAAATATATCTTAAGTTAGCAAATAGATTCATTAATGCTTAAAGTTTATTCTAATGTATTTACTTTATATGTTTTGTGAAGTCTTATTTATTTATTTAGTGAGTCTTATTTATTTATTTATTCTCAAAATCATTAGGCACACACTTTAAGTGGCAACATCCAACTTTACAACAAAACAAGTGGAATTGAGTGGTCCGCTTTTTTTCGATTAATAGGGTGAAAATACCAAATATGAAAATATTTGCTCATAAAAATTCGGGGTGCTTTGTTCCGTGAGAATTCTCACGTGAGCAAAAGCAAAGACGGTTTTACGTCGTTCATGACTGCCTCTGAAGCTTCAGTGTTATTGAACAACACAGTTTTTTCTGCTGTTACTTCACCTCACGTCTTCGTTAATTCAACAGAAGATATTTACTACAAGAAAAGAAGCACATTTCAAAAATGGTGTAGTGCGAGCTGCAGCAGACGCGTTTACTTTCTGCGACGATTTAGGTGTAAGTAAGGCTTAATTTTTAAGAATGTTTTTTCTATATAATAATAATACTCACCATTTTTGGCTGTTCAAGGGTGTGCTGGTCATCAAAGTCAAGATCAACTGGCTATATCTACTAGACGCTAGAAACAATAAAAGATTTTATCCAAATGTTCCATAAAATTAACAATGTAAGTATCTTCTGTGGACTACATATTTATAATAAAATTATTATAACGGCATCCGTTAATCAGGGCTGCCATGTTATGTAGCCCTGCCTTGGATATTAATCACAAAAGCAGAAACAGTGACAAAGAAATCAACAACCAATACTGTTTTGCTATCACATGCACGGCATATAATGTATCACTGGCATGGAATCGGCGGCGCATTTTCGATTTACATAAACGAATTTACACGAGTTTAAATTCGCAAACCCAGGACTTGAAAACCATTGCCAACACATGTTAGAAAGCGAAGCTAGTGTTGTGTTGGTTCGGAACATAAAACAAGCTTTTACGTTGTACACTACTGTTCGAGTGGATTAGAGTTTGCAGAGCATGAAACCGTTCCTTCTCACTCTCTCATCGTGCTTCTTTATTCTGACAATGTCATTGGGTCCAGGCGCGACTGCGCAAAATTTTTAAATTTTTGACACTTTAATTCGAATTGGAAATAAGACATTGTGGCAACGACAATAGCAAATCAAAAAAAAAGCTAGTCATTGGACTTCAATACGTTCACTTGTTCATTTTTTTCTTAATTGTGCGATGTTCCGACATGTTTAGACATTTCGCATAGAACTTCAAGTGAGGTCTTGTAATTTACTTTGTCAATGACGACTCAAACACAACAAGGTAGGCAGATTAATCCATTAATTATATTATACATATAACAACCTCGAAGTTTGTCGAAATGTTCCTTCGAGTGGGTTAACTTGTACGGTGAATAGATTTTTCTTAAATAAATTGGTAAGTTGGAGTCTGTGTCGTGTTCAATGAAAGCAAAAATTACTGACTTAATGGTTGCCGCAATGGTTTGCATTGTGCACTTTATAAACTAACTGCATATTTTTGTGCATTTTTCCTTCGCAAAGTTAACAGAGGAAATTAATGATTTGTTTGGAACATTTTGTTTCGTTTTTGTATCATTTTATTTTATTTTTGCAAGTTTATTTCTTGTGTGTTTACCAAACGTAAATTTACTTAGTTATTTAAAAACATAATATCTTTGAATCCAGCATAATCCTATCGAATTTTTTAAGATAGTTTATTTTCGGATATTGAATTTTATTTTTTTTTTTTATTTGGTTACAGCTAAAACTGATGCAGGTTTTACAGATCTTAATCTTTTAGGGTAAGCACCCGTTTACATAGGTCCCGGACATATAAGTGGACCCTAGGTTGACAGGCGAGATTCCTCTGAGACTTGAAGATCCATTTTTCAATATTACTTGTATTATTATTTATGAACACTATGTGCTTGATAATACATAATGTCGCCGACGAACAAGTTTCCCAACACCGAAAATAATAACCCACGAAAACCTACATGTCCATTCAAGTTGAATGCCGTTTAAAAGTGTGTCTAATAAAAATTCAATTGCCCTTCAATTGTGTTGATAGAGTTGCTACATTGAAAAAAAAATATAGTTTCGATTTTGACTTGCAAAAAAACTCATCTCAAAAAAACGCAACTTTTTTTGTTTATTAATTCTATAGTTTATGACTTGTGTAAAATGAGCAAAAATGGTTTACATATTAACAGATAAATTAATATTACATTAGAATACTGGTTCATGTTGAGAGATATATTTTATATTAAACCGTGAGAAAATTGTGAAATGAAAATTAAATTTGTGGTGACCACCGAAGTCGTACAGATTAGTTATTTGTGAGTTGGTAGTTTTTTAATGAAGGTAATAGCGAATCCAGCTGGCTTTTTGTTCCACGTCCGTTTTCGTCAGTTCCGCTTACTGTCAAGTGTTCGTTTCGCATATTAATAAGCCACTTGTAGAGAACTTTGTTCATTCTTGGAAGCTCCGATGTAAGAAATGTCCAAAAAATGTATTGTTCACATTTTGTAATAGCAGTTTTCTTCTTATTTATTGAACTAATGGTCGATTTTACGACATCGTTTTTTATGAAAAAAGTAGTTACATTGAAAATTTTTCGTAAAAACTCGACAATATATGCTTTATTTCGAAGGCTTCAAATTTTTAACTTTTTAAAGTTGATGGATATAAAATAAAAGCAGTTTTTTGCCACAAACTCAAATTTGCAACACAAATAATTGTGGAGAATACGGGGTAACAACATATCTCCGCCGCTCTAGAAGCGACATATCTCCGCGCGGAGATTGGATTTAATTGTTTAACCTAATGTCCAATCACACATTTCAAAATTATGTATAAGGGTTTTTGCTAAAAAAAGAAATTTTTTTTTTCTTGAGATATCCTTACATAATGAATTCAAAATATTGAAGCAATAAAAAAATATATTCAGTTTTGGATTGGGTTCAAGGTTTTCTATAGGCGGTTACGCCCGACTATAGCCCTGCCTTTCTAGTTAAGAATGCTTTTATCTATATAATAATTATACTAAAACAGCTTTTACATTTTCGTGTAATTATATTTGCAGGATGACGCCCAGCAGCACAACAACACAATGCAAGTGACATTGCCAGTACGTGGAAACTGCCAATACTCGCAATTTTTGGCTGCTTCAGGGTGTGATGGGCATCAAAGTCAAGATCAACTGGCTATATCTACTAGACGCTAGAAACAATAAAAGATTTTATCCAAATGTTCCATAAAATTAACAATGTAAGTATCTTCTGTGGACTACATATTTATAATAAAATTATTATAACGGCATCCGTTAATCAGGGCTGCCATATTATGTAGCCCTGCCTTGGATATTAATCACAAAAGCAGAAACAGTGACAAAGAAATCAACAACCAATACTGTTTTGCTATCACATGCACGGCATATAATGTATCACTGGCATGGAATCGGCGCATTTTCGATTTACAAAAACGAATTTACACGAGTTTAAATTCGCAAACCCAGGACTTGAAAACCATTGCCAACACATGTTAGAAAGCGAAGCTAGTGTTGTGTTGTTTCGGAACATAAAACAAGCTTTTACGTTGTACACTACTGTTCGAGTGGATTAGAGTTTGCAGAGCATGAAACCGTTCCTTCTCACTCTCTCATCGTGCTTCTTTATTCTGACAATGTCATTGGGTCCAGGCGCGACTGCGCAAAATTTTTAAATTTTTGACACTTTAATTCGAATTGGAAATAAGACATTGTGGCAACGACAATAGCAAATCAAAAAAAAAAGCTAGTCATTGGACTTCAATACGTTCACTTGTTCATTTTTTTCTTAATTGTGCGATGTTCCGACATGTTTAGACATTTCGCATAGAACTTCAAGTGAGGTCTTGTAATTTACTTTGTCAATGACGACTCAAACACAACAAGGTAGGCAGATTAATCCATTAATTATATTATACATATAACAACCTCGAAGTTTGTCGAAATGTTCCTTCGAGTGGGTTAACTTGTACGGTGAATAGATTTTTCTTAAATAAATTGGTAAGTTGGAGTCTGTGTCGTGTTCAATGAAAGCAAAAATTACTGACTTAATGGTTGCCGCAATGGTTTGCATTGTGCACTTTATAAACTAACTGCATATTTTTGTGCATTTTTCCTTCGCAAAGTTAACAGAGGAAATTAATGATTTGTTTGGAACATTTTGTTTCGTTTTTGTATCATTTTATTTTATTTTTGCAAGTTTATTTCTTGTGTG
Source organism: Stegana nigrithorax (assembly GCA_037044495.1). NCBI lineage: Eukaryota > Metazoa > Arthropoda > Insecta > Diptera > Drosophilidae > Stegana > Stegana nigrithorax. The sequence goes on along the minus strand of JBAMBQ010005366.1, from coordinate 5,235 downwards.
TTTACCAAACGTAAATTTACTTAGTTATTTAAAAACATAATATCTTTGAATCCAGCATAATCCTATCGAATTTTTTAAGATAGTTTATTTTCGGATATTGAATTTTATTTTTTTTTTTTTATTTGGTTACAGCTAAAACTGATGCAGGTTTTACAGATCTTAATCTTTTAGGGTAAGCACCCGTTTACATAGGTCCCGGACATATAAGTGGACCCTAGGTTGACAGGCGAGATTCCTCTGAGACTTGAAGATCCATTTTTCAATATTACTTGTATTATTATTTATGAACACTATGTGCTTGATAATACATAATGTCGCCGACGAACAAGTTTCCCAACACCGAAAATAATAACGCCACGAAAACCTACATGTCCATTCAAGTTGAATGCCGTTTAAAAGTGTGTCTAATAAAAATTCAATTGCCCTTCAATTGTGTTGATAGAGTTGCTACATTGAAAAAAAAATATAGTTTCGATTTTGACTTGCAAAAAAACTCATCTCAAAAAAACGCAACTTTTTTTGTTTATTAATTCTATAGTTTATGACTTGTGTAAAATGAGCAAAAATGGTTTACATATTAACAGATAAATTAATATTACATTAGAATACTGGTTCATGTTGAGAGATATATTTTATATTAAACCGTGAGAAAATTGTGAAATGAAAATTAAATTTGTGGTGACCACCGAAGTCGTACAGATTAGTTATTTGTGAGTTGGTAGTTTTTTAATGAAGGTAATAGCGAATCCAGCTGGCTTTTTGTTCCACGTCCGTTTTCGTCAGTTCCGCTTACTGTCAAGTGTTCGTTTCGCATATTAATAAGCCACTTGTAGAGAACTTTGTTCATTCTTGGAAGCTCCGATGTAAGAAATGTCCAAAAAATGTATTGTTCACATTTTGTAATAGCAGTTTTCTTCTTATTTATTGAACTAATGGTCGATTTTACGACATCGTTTTTTATGAAAAAAGTAGTTACATTGAAAATTTTTCGTAAAAACTCGACAATATATGCTTTATTTCGAAGGCTTCAAATTTTTAGCTTTTTAAAGTTGATGGATATAAAATAAAAGCAGTTTTTTGCCACAAACTCAAATTTGCAACACAAATAATTGTGGAGAATACGGGGTAACAACATATCTCCGCCGCTCTAGAAGCGACATATCTCCGCGCGGAGATTGGATTTAATTGTTTAACCTAATGTCCAATCACACATTTAAAAATTATGTATAAGGGTTTTTGCTAAAAAAAGAAATTTTTTTTTTCTTGAGATATCCTTACATAATGAATTCAAAATATTGAAGCAATAAAAAAATATATTCAGTTTTGGATTGGGTTCAAGGTTTTCTATAGGCGGTTACGCCCGACTATAGCCCTGCCTTTCTAGTTAAGAATGCTTTTATCTATATAATAATTATACTAAAACAGCTTTTACATTTTCGTGTAATTATATTTGCAGGATGACGCCCAGCAGCACAACAACACAATGCAAGTGACATTGCCAGTACGTGGAAACTGCCAATACTCGCAATTTTTGGCTGCTTCAGGGTGTGATGGGCATCAAAGTCAAGATCAACTGGCTATATCTACTAGACGCTAGAAACAATAAAAGATTTTATCCAAATGTTCCATAAAATTAACAATGTAAGTATCTTCTGTGGACTACATATTTATAATAAAATTATTATAACGGCATCCGTTAATCAGGGCTGCCATATTATGTAGCCCTGCCTTGGATATTAATCACAAAAGCAGAAACAGTGACAAAGAAATCAACAACCAATACTGTTTTGCTATCACATGCACGGCATATAATGTATCACTGGCATGGAATCGGCGCATTTTCGATTTACAAAAACGAATTTACACGAGTTTAAATTCGCAAACCCAGGACTTGAAAACCATTGCCAACACATGTTAGAAAGCGAAGCTAGTGTTGTGTTGGTTCGGAACATAAAACAAGCTTTTACGTTGTACACTACTGTTCGAGTGGATTAGAGTTTGCAGAGCATGAAACCGTTCCTTCTCACTCTCTCATCGTGCTTCTTTATTCTGACAATGTCATTGGGTCCAGGCGCGACTGCGCAAAATTTTTAAATTTTTGACACTTTAATTCGAATTGGAAATAAGACATTGTGGCAACGACAATAGCAAATCAAAAAAAAAGCTAGTCATTGGACTTCAATACGTTCACTTGTTCATTTTTTTCTTAATTGTGCGATGTTCCGACATGTTTAGACATTTCGCATAGAACTTCAAGTGAGGTCTTGTAATTTACTTTGTCAATGACGACTCAAACACAACAAGGTAGGCAGATTAATCCATTAATTATATTATACATATAACAACCTCGAAGTTTGTCGAAATGTTCCTTCGAGTGGGTTAACTTGTACGGTGAATAGATTTTTCTTAAATAAATTGGTAAGTTGGAGTCTGTGTCGTGTTCAATGAAAGCAAAAATTACTGACTTAATGGTTGCCGCAATGGTTTGCATTGTGCACTTTATAAACTAACTGCATATTTTTGTGCATTTTTCCTTCGCAAAGTTAACAGAGGAAATAAATGATTTGTTTGGAACATTTTGTTTCGTTTTTGTATCATTTTATTTTATTTTTGCAAGTTTATTTCTTGTGTGTTTACCAAACGTAAATTTACTTAGTTATTTAAAAACATAATATCTTTGAATCCAGCATAATCCTATCGAATTTTTTAAGATAGTTTATTTTCGGATATTGAATTTTATTTATTTTTTTTTTATTTGGTTACAGCTAAAACTGATGCAGGTTTTACAGACCTTAACCTTTTAGGGTAAGCACCCGTTTACATAGGTCCCGGACATATAAGTGGACCCTAGGTTGACAGGCGAGATTCCTCTGAGACTTGAAGATCCATTTTTCAATATTACTTGTATTATTATTTATGAACACTATGTGCTTGATAATACATAATGTCGCCGACGAACAAGTTTCCCAACACCGAAAATAATAACGCCACGAAAACCTACATGTCCATTCAAGTTGAATGCCGTTTAAAAATTCAATTGCCCTTCAATTGTGTTGATAGAATTGCTACATTGAAAAAAAAATATAGTTTCGATTTTGACTTGCAAAAAAACTCATCTCAAAAAAACGCAACTTTTTTTGTTTATTAATTCTATAGTTTATGACTTGTGTAAAATGAGCAAAAATGGTTTACATATTAACAGATAAATTAATATTACATTAGAATACTGGTTCATGTTGAGAGATATATTTTATATTAAACCGTGAGAAAATTGTGAAATGAAAATTAAATTTGTGGTGACCACCGAAGTCGTACAGATTAGTTATTTGTGAGTTGGTAGTTTTTTAATGAAGGTAATAGCGAATCCAGCTGGCTTTTTGTTCCACGGCCGTTTTCGTCAGTTCCGCTTACTGTCAAGTGTTCGTTTCGCATATTAATAAGCCACTTGTAGAGAACTTTGTTCATTCTTGGAAGCTCCGATGTAAGAAATGCCCAAAAAATGTATTGTTCACATTTTGTAATAGCAGTTTTCTTCTTATTTATTGAACTAATGGTCGATTTTACGACATCGTTTTTTATGAAAAAAGTAGTTACATTGAAACTTTTTCGTAAAAACTCGACAATATATGCTTTATTTCGAAGGCTTCAAATTTTTAACTTTTTAAAGTTGATGGATATAAAATAAAAGCAGTTTTTTGCCACAAACTCAAATTTGCAACACAAATAATTGTGGAGAATACGGGGTAACAACATATCTCCGCCGCTCTAGAAGCGACATATCTCCGCGCGGAGATTGGATTTAATTGTTTAACCTAATGTCCAATCACACATTTCAAAATTATGTATAAGGGTTTTTGCTAAAAAAATAAATTTTTTTTTTCTTGAGATATCCTTACATAATGAATACAAAATATTGAAGCAATAAAAAAATATATTCAGTTTTGGATTGGGTTCAAGGTTTTCTATAGGCGGTTACGCCCGACTATAGCCCTGCCTTTCTAGTTAAGAATGCTTTTATCTATATAATAATTATACTAAAACAGCTTTTACATTTTCGTGTAATTATATTTGCAGGATGACGCCCAGCAGCACAACAACACAATGCAAGTGACATTGCCAGTACGTGGAAACTGCCAATACTCGAAATTTTTGGCTGCTTCAGGGTGTGCTGGGCATCAAAGTCAAGATCAACTGGCTATATCTACTAGACGCTAGAAACAATAAAAGATTTTATCCAAATGTTCCATAAAAATAATATCCGGAGAAAACCGAAGACTAGTGGAATGTAAGTATCTCCTTTGGAGTTTGTATATATACACAATAACAATATTATAACGGCTTCCGTTAATAAGGGCTGCCATATAATGTAGCCCTGCATTGGATATTAATTACGAAAGCAGAAACAGCGACAAATATCATAAAGCCTCTTTATATGCATGTAGCAGTCAACAACGGAGGCAAATTTGCAATGTTGAAAGAAATGAATTATAAGTTGCCTTCTGTTTTTTTTTTATAACTTTTAGTCAATTTATATACTAACTGATGTGGATAGAAATCAAGTATATATCGTTATAAATATTTTAAAAAAAATATATATATAATATGCGAAATATAAAAAACCCATATTGATTGGAAAAAGTAATTTTAGCATCTATACAAATACTAACTAAGCAAAGATTGCTTAGACGAAATGCTTGCTTAATTAAATTAAAAGAAAATAATAATAATACTTGGTAATAAATGAACAATAGAAAAAAGGAAAACAAACAAATACGTTGCGATTTAAATAAAATCTCGCATATTTAAAATGGATTCTAAAAAGCGCATTGCGTGTAAAAACCTTTAGATTTATTTAAAATATTTTTTGGTTGCTACATTGAAAAAAAATAAAAATCGTTTCGGTACTTACTTGCAAAAGAACTCATCTCAAAAAAAAAAAAAAACAACATTTATTTATTGATTAATTCTTTAGTTTATGACTTGTGTAAAATAAGCAAAAATGGTTTACATATTTAGAGGTGTTGCATTTGATAAATGAATATTACATTAGAATACTGTTTCATATTGAGAGATATATTATACATATGATTAGTTTATTAGTTATTTGTGAGTTGGTAGTTTTTTAAAGAAGGTAATAGCGAATCCAGCTGGCTTTTTGTTCCACGGCCGTTTTCGTCAATTCCGCTTACTGGCAAGTGATTGTTTCGCATATTAATAAACCACTTGTAGAGAATT